>PVLC010008006.1:0-60538 GCA_004027655.1 Graphiurus murinus
GCACTCTTGTAATATCAGCATTTGGGAGGCTGAGACCGGAAGATCCGGGTTCGAGGCCAGCCTCAGCTACCTAGTGAGGCACTCCACAACTTAGTGAGACCCTGTTTCAAAATAAAGAATAAAAAATAGGGCTGGGGGCGTAGCTTGGAGGTAGAATGCCTCTGAGTTCAATCCCCAGTACTGCAAAAAAAAAAAAAAAAAAAAAAAAAAAAAAAAAAAAAAAAAAAAAGAAAAGAAAAGAAAAGAAAAAGGCTGCTGGCACATCTCTCTAACCTGCTAGTTTGAGGTATGTGTTAGCAAGATTATATTTCAAGACTTCCATAATAATGCAAAAGCAACCCAGATTAGCATTTCAAAAAGCATCCTTGAAATGACAAGTTGGCCTGGAGGAATCTCTAAATAGTACAAAAGCAGCCTCCAGAAAGGTTCCTGTGAATTGGGTGACAAGTTTATTATATATATATCAGGTCCTATTTTCTCTTTCAACTTGTTCTTCCTTCTTGTCAGTGAAAAGTCTTTTGGAAAAGAGCCTGAGGGTGGTGGAATAGTAAAGTTGGAGTCAGGTGTGAAGAATTTCTTGTTGATACTCATTTTTTTTTTCTTTTTACTTTGGTTCTTTTTGTTTAGCCACAAAATCTTGTGTAAACATTTATATTTATTAGACAACTTTTTTGGAAGTATAGTTTATAGTCCTTTTTTCTCCTTTATCACCTCTCATTATTTTATTTAAAATAAATAATATACAAAAGTGATACAGGGTTAAATGAGTATTTTTTTAAGTTATATTGTTTGCTGCCTTTCTCCCCAGTTTTCTTCTTCTCCCACTAAAGAAACTACCAATAACAGTTTGAGAAGTTTCCTTTCACTCTTTTCTCTACACATCTAAGAATTCAACCTACTTATTGTCCAATAAATTGCATATCATTTCTTTCAGTCCTTATATTATTCAAGCTCTGAAGAATACTGTACATTATTGGTTAACCTTTTCTTTTTAGGACCCTTGTTTCACTTGCTTTTCATGACCTTCAACTCCTATGATTTCTTCCCTGCCTTTCTGGTCATTCCTTCCCAACATTTGTTGCCAGTCTCTAATCCTCTGCCTGCCTGTCTACTTCAGGGTTCTGTGCTCTGTAGGGTGACTATGCCTTAGAGATGCCATATATACAATTAAAAGAGCTTTTGAGGGAAATAAAATTTAACCAATCTCTTCATTTTTTACTGGTAAAGAAAGCAAAGCCAGAGAGAATGAAGTAGTAACGTGTCTAAGATCCTTATGGAGGTAGAACCAGAATTACAACTTCCTGTCTTAAAATCCAGACCTTTACAAAGATCAGAAACCCACCAATTCCCTGGTCAGTTTCTTTTATTTAATCCTTCTTTTCCTTTTGGCTTGATCATAGCAGGATTGCAAAAGTAGACGTCTTTAATAATCCCAGCGATAGCCACATGTGCTATGCAGAAACTCATTTGAGGAAGTCAACAAAAAGAACTAGAGAAAAATTTCATTTTTTAAAATTATCCTTAAAACAACAAAGGGGGAACAGGCTCCCCTAAAACTGAGATAATTGGCACCGAAAGAGAGCTAAAGTCCCCTATAAGAAAACTGCTCCTAGGAGCATCAGGAAGCCGAAGGCCCTGGGAACAGCCCTAACTCAAACCCAGCAACAGCTTCCAAGATAAAATATCTTTGAGTCAGCATTGAAGGCATGGGGATACCTCTATGTGCCCCCTTTTGCTAAGCTTTCGTGTATGATTGCTATATTTTCCAAACCAAAAGTGAAGATGTGACTACAGAAAAGACACTTTGCAATTTGGGTTATTTTATATCTGCTGTGTTACAGAGTATTATAGGAATGCATCACACAGTCTTTACCAGCCAGATATTACAATGTAGGTAGTGTAATCACTTATTGGAGGTACCAGGTGGGTAAAATGGAACTCTAGTAGTTTCAGTTCATACCTTAAGACCTGAAAATAAAATGATAAATGAACTGAAGTTATTACTAAAGTCCTTCTGTGAGGCAGACTGAGAAGTTCTAAAACCAGATCTACCTGTGTTACTGAGAACTCCCCTCTGGCTCTAAAAGCAGTTGGCATTGGAAAGGCTGGGGCAGGGAGAGGAAATGTCTTTGAGATGGTCACATCTGCAGAGAACTGCCTCATCCAGGGTCACACCCATTCCTGGGGCATCCATCCATGTCCAGTGTCTGGCTCCTGTGGATGCATGAAGGATGGTGCATCTGGGGACCACCCTAAAGAGCAATGAGGGCTCTGAGCTCTCCACAGCCTTGGCTGGGTTTCTTGCTGCCCTACAGCTATTTGCTGCCTTCCATGTCCCACCTGCTTCCATTGTTTCCTTCTGCAGGTGCTGCTCTCTCAGGTTTTTCTTAAGATTCATCACACCCAATAAACCCTGTCTCAGAGTCAGGGTCCCAGGAGATCCAGTCTGTGCTTCCTCCTCACCTTGAGCCAAGCAAGTGGGGGCTCTCAGGGAGCCACTAAGAAGCCTGGTATGTGTCTCCAGGGTTTAGGAGACATGAGGGATTCAGGGGGAACAGAGAGGGTCTGCTCTTGCCACACTGGCACTGCATGGTCTTCCCTGTGGCAGGGGAAGTGTGTCAGGAGAAAAATTGGGCCAGCATATGGGGCTGAGAGCACATTTCGCCTCAGTGCCAGCTCCAATGAGGTGGTGGTGGATGCCTGGATATTAGAGATGAAGAAGGGTTTTGATCTGGATTTACTGAGAAAGATGCTAGGTCTGACTGGGGACACCTCTCACAGCTATAGGAAGGTGAGCACTGCAGCTCATCTTTGCCATCACTGGATAGACTAATAAAGAAGAGAAGCTATACAAATAATTAATCATTTGACATCGAAAACAAGTTGAGTATGATTCATCATCCTCCACTCTGGAGCCAGGAGTATGTTTTCAAAGAGACAGACCAGCTCAGGCTACTCCCCTGAGGGAGCTGTCCATGGCTCGACACTTCAGAGAGGTCCACGAGGTCCTGCAGGAGTTGACTCTGGTGAGGCTTCCTCTAATGGCCCTTCTAAACTCTCAGCGCTCTTTTCACCTTTCTTTTGGATCTCAGGGTCTTTACACATAGTTGCCCCTCTGCCTGGAGTTTCTCCATCCTCACCTTCCTATTTTTTCCTCCATCACCAAGCTCAGGTCTCATTTCTAAGAAGCATCACTGAAACATGCTTTCCCATAAAAAGTTAACTCTATCCCCCCTTTTAAGTATCATTTTGTTTTGTATCACAAAGCATGTGCCATACTGGGTTGAAATGTGTGCTTTCCACAAGGCCTGCAAACTCCTCCCAGGCATGTGTTGATTCTTTGCTTCCCTCACACCCAACGCTGTGGCTGGCACTCATTCAAAACCATCAGGTGCTTACTAAGTGGGCAATGGCTATAATCACTAAAAGACCTTTCACAGAACAGGTCAGAATCAAACACGAGGAGGCTGAGACCCTTGGGCTAGCTGGCTTAGAGAAGACTGCCCATGTTTCCCAGGGAAACCCAGAATCCGAATTCCTGGAGAACTTTTAGAATGTAGACACTAATTCACCCACTTGGAATCTTTGCTATTTAAAGAAGGAAATCTCACCTGACAAATGGATTAATGTTCAGGAAGACTGTATTTGCACAGCTGCAGAGACTTTCTCAAACAAAATGTTTGGACTCCCCCTTTCTTTACACAGGCCATTTGGTGACCAGGTGATAACATTAAGCCATTTAGAGCCTGGACAACTGTGAAAAGCACCATGACCATTAAAGAACCTTGAATGATTTCTATCTTATTTCTGATGTGTGTGTGTGTGTGTGTGTGTGTGTGTGTGTGTGTGTGTGTGAGAGAGAGAGAGAGAGAGAGAGAGAGAGAGAGAGAGAGAGAGAGATATTTAGAATTCACCATGATTTAAGGAAAATGGCAGGCTGAGCCGACCAGGTGTCTAGACAAACCATCAGTGGTCTGACCACATGATGACCCCAATGGGCAACTCCTGAGCTATTGAAGTCTTGTGGAGTAGTTTGTCCTGGAGGTGGCTCCTTCAACTCGGCTTCTCTCTCTACTCTGCTGCCACCATCCTGGATGGAGAACTGCACTGATGCAATCTAGGAGCAATCAGCTCCAGCCTGGCTGCCCAGAGAGCTTATTCAACAGTGCTCATAGCAGTAATGGAAGACTGTCAGGTCACATGTAGCTTTGGGGTAAACAGAAGAAATCTCTACAAGCTGTAAGGATCATATGTACAAGTATCCAGAGCACTATATGCACAAGTGACACCTCAGGGGGTAATTCTACTGGCTGAGCCTATGGCTTAGAACTTTGGGGTTGCAGGTTTCTCTTTTTGTGGATTCACATGGGAAAAGTGCTAGGCACCTTCAATTGTTAAATCTGAACTCAAAGTTTAGGATAGTGAGAGAAATAGAGGGGCCTTTAGTGTGCAGGAAAAGGGGTTTGGGGACTTGATGGGACCTTAAAGTCATGCTACCAAACATGCAGTGTGGTGGAGCAGCTCTTGTGACAGCTGAGGTGCTTCAGTCTTAGGGCTGAAGCTCTTTTAAATAAAAATTAAAATGTAAGGGCAAGTGGGAACAAAAGATTACAGTGTGCTTTATAGTTCCACTTTTTGAAGCTTTAGCATCCTTCTTTTGAACAGGTGTACTGAGTGAAGACTCAAAATAGCATAAAATAAAAAAGAAGAAAAGGCTGGACACACAAAGAAAAGTGGAAAGCAGCTTTAGTTTAGCTGGCCTGTTTCAAAAGGACAAAAGTCCCTGTGTCCCAGAATCCTTAGATCTGCCTGGAGGAACATTCTTGGCCTCTGTGTAAACACATTTTTTGTTTAAAAGTAGAGAGAATGAGAGAGCCAGAAAGGAGAGAGTCAGAAGCAAGGGTGAGAAGGAGAAGGGGATAGAGAGAGGGAGAAACATCAGACTCTTGGGTCAGTGTCATCAGTGCACAACATCTGAATAATCCACTGTGCCTTCTCTTTAGTACAAATACCAGGAGGTTCAAATAGATGCAGCTTTGAGAATCCAAAGCACTCACAGCCTCTGATATATTGTATACAGTAGAAACTTCTTCATAAAACATTTTTTCCTCAAAATTTATTTTTTTGACTATGAAATTGTATGAAGACCAAGCAAAAGAAGTGTATCAAAAGTCTTGGGAAAAAGCAAAACATGGTGACTAAGATAGCTTTAAATTCAAGGGAACTCAATCTGTGATGTGGTGATTGCAGGTCCAGGGTTGTAGTTACTGATGAGGAAATGCTGACTTCACACATCTTTCTTGTTTCCCTTCCAATCTCCTTACCCTCTGCTCCCCATTTTCTTCCTCTAGAGGGCACTGCAGTGGATAACAGTTTCTCTGGGCTATCACCCACCCTTACCCAGAAGCTTCCAGGCTACACATGGCAAGGTGTGACCGAGAGATATCCCATTCCTGGTTACAGTGATCCATTCAAGGTGAAGAAGACACCTGGTAAGTTTTACAAATGCTCATGGCAAAGAGGTTCTCTCCTGGGTAGGGCTGCTAATCTAGAAAGCCTGCCTTAGAAAAAAGTCAACAGGAAGAAAAGCTGAACTAAAAATAAATAAATATAAATAAATAAATAAGTAAAAAGAGATAATGATCTCAAATTTTTATCATTTGAAGCCTTACATTAACCTTAAGCTAGAAACACCCTTGATTTCCATTTAGGTTAGATAACCAATTCCCTTTTACTGCTTAAGGCAGTTGAATAGGTTTGTCTTTTATTCTCCTCACCCTGACCTCCAAATTTGCCTTAAACAGAAATGCTGAGCAGATCTAGAGGTTCTTAGCTTATGACTCAGACAAATAGCTGGATTCAATTTCAGAAAACAAACATCACCTGGGAGCTTATGGCTGTTACAGTTGTTAAAAAGGAAGAACACAGCATCCATCCATCCATCCATCCATCCATCCATCCATCCATCCATCCATCTGAGCTCCTCCCAAATGACCCCCAAACTTGTTTACAATGTTGTTTCCATGTTCTCTGGAATTGGTTATCTTTTGTGACGCCATGGTGGTTTCATGGTCAATAATTGTCATCCTTACCTGGTCTTCTCCTGAGCCTCCTCTGAGTTTTGTCCCATTCCCAGGTAGATTCCACTGCTCTCACCTTTTTTACTTGACTTTGCCTTGGTGTTGCCCTTCTTCTACTGCAATACCTGACACACTGTTAGACAACCCCAACCTGTCTGCCCTCTGATAGATGGCTACCCCAGAGAGCAGAAACTTTTTTCAGAATCATACATCTCAGAGCCTAGTATCAGGTCTGCCACAGTAAGTTTCACATTGAATTGAATATGAGGCTCAACTTAGACTTTTTCTCTGACAATTGCTCAGCAACCACCTCTGCCTCCAAGAGCTTCTTGCCTCAGATACAGCCTGATGCTTACTGGCTTCTGCTTGACCTTTTTGTTATAAAAATTGTGTCTATAAATGAGCTTATATGTTTATTGAATACTTACCAAGTAGGCATTCCATATGCTTTAAATCACCCGATTCTCACAATAGCCTCTCCATCTTACACGTGATGAGACCAGACCTGAGAGTCTAAGTGGTTTGCTCAGGGTCACAATCAGCTATTAAGTAGAGTGGCCAGGGAGTCAAAACCAGCACCTGTTCCTCACCACTACTCTGTTTTCAAGTAGAGCACTACTAGTTCCTCATGGGACAAGCACACTTCATTTATATTGTTGAATTACGCTCCTAACAATTCCAACCCTATTAGATAGGTATGATTATTAGTTCTGTAAGGGTAGCCCATGTCATGTGGCATTTGGCACTCACAGGCTCTGACCTTTGTTTGGTCAAATATGACCTCTCCGCCCTAGGAAAACTGGTGGGTCAAGAAACAGCCACAGCAGCCTCAATGTTTTACCGCCTTCCTCCCCCCCACACCCAGCAACCGCAACCAATGGGTGACGAGATTTGCTCCCACTGGCTCCCGCCCCTGCTTCACCTCCTTACCTGACATTCCTATATAAACTCTTGCTTGTTCGAATAAAGCTGAGATCCTGCAGTGCCTGATCGCTGACTAGACTCCAGACTCTCCTGGCTCAGTGCGGTTTCTTGGGGGGTTATCTCAAGTCCCTGGGGTGGTGGGCCCTGGCATCGACACTCTCCTTCTTGCTCAGCCCCCAGCAGGAGAAGGCGGCTGGTCCGCTTGGTCTGCCCCATCTTGCGTAGGACATAACAAGTTCAATTTTCCAGATAAAAAAATTGAGGTTCAATGAGGTTCAGACATTTGCCCAAGGTCACCCAGTTAATAAGTAATTGAGTTGCGATTAAATCCCAGGTCATTTGACCCCCCAGAGCCCATGTTTAGCAATTATTATGCCAAGCTGTTATTTACTAATTGATTGGCAATTATGTCAGAAGCAACCATGAAAGTCATTAGACCTTTAATTTCAGTCTGTGGCTCCTCTTTGTATTATTTAACACCGATAACAACATCTACTTCACAGGGTTGTCACAAGAGCTTCAAACTGTTGTAAAATTACAGTGTTTGGCACATAATAAGTGCTTAACAAATGGCAGTCACCTTTATTGTTGAATGAGTGACTTTTGTGCCAGACATCGTACTGAACACTTTATTGTATGATCTTACTTAATTCTCACGCCAACCTCATGTGGTAGGTGCTATTCTCATGCTTATTGTAGATGTTGAAACTCACACTCGGAAAAGTTAAGTAACTTTGCAAAAATCACACAGCTACTTAGTGCCCAAGGCTGCACAGTTAGTTAGTTAGTTGATGAAGTAGCAAAAAATGAGCTCTATATTTCTTACTGAGAAAGTTCTGGTAAAAAGAACAAAGAGTCCAACCATCACTGGGTGAACTGACCTCCTTTTGAGTTCAATTAGTTCCTGGCCTTTGGCTGGTTCTCTAGCTCCATGTGCCTCAGCTTTGTAGAGAAAGAGCTTATGCCTCTTTAGCTACAACTCTCTGTAGACATATTTGGAGACCAGGAGCTGCTGAAAGGAAAAGGCAGACATGCACTTATTGAGCTCTGGTAGTATTCTGAGAAGTTTAAGGGCTGGGCAGACTCAAAGGTTTCCTTTCTGAAGTTTTTTTGTACCTGGCCAGCTGAAGTGCTTGACAGCCAGAGGTGCAAAGCCTCCTTGTCCAGCTCGTCTTGATGCTACTCCTGGGGGTTAACTGACAGAAAATATGCAGTAAAGAACTGACAACTCAAGCCAGCGTGGTGGCGCATGCTTGTAATCCCAGTACTTGGGAGACTGAGGTGGGAGGATATGGGTTTGCGGCCAGCTTCAGCTACTTAGTGAGGCCCTTCACAACTTAGTGAGACCCAGTTTCAAAATAAAGAATAAAAAAACAGGACTGGGGATGTAGCTTGGAGGTAGAATGCCCCTGGGTTCCATCTCCAGTACCGAAAAAAAAAAAAAAAAAGAGCTGGCAACTCTCTTGTATTTTTGTTTCATAGATTATCCAGGGTCAAAAACAAAGAAACAAAAAAACCAGGTTGAGTCTAAATGTATCTAGACTGATTGTCTATATAGATTAAATAATCTGGATGGCTTCATGGTTATTGTAGGAGAAAAGTAAGTGGTTTTACCATTGTGTGAGTCAGTTGAGAAAGTTCAGAGGACAATACATTTCTTTACCTTGTGTGACCCAGTTCCTTCTCCTCTTAGCTTGGCTGGCTTAAACATTTGTGCGATTGCGAAATCTTCACTTCACTTGGGCTATTTAAATAGAACCACAGTGTTGCTTTTTCATATAAATGCTTAAAAAATAAACAACCACAATTCGATGGTGGGGAATGGCATTTGGAATGAAGGATTAATCAGTAATGTCACTCTCATTTGGGTAGCAAAATCTAGTCTCTTGTTCGGGGAAATACTGCTGCATGAGATAATCTCCATGCTGCCAGGCTGTTTTTCTTTTTAATATCACAGCTGATTTGCTGTGGTGGAGGCTGCTGCAAACTGCTGGCACCATTACTGGTTATGAAATGTGTCTGCCAAACCCGTCCAGGATAGATAGAAAGAGCCATACTGTATCCTTTGATGGTGGGAGGATACATCAAAAGTCTCTTTTCTCACCTGTACCTCCTTGTGTCCTGAACAAAGAGAATGTATCTGATTGTCCTTGTGGAAGACAGTGACAGAAATTTCTACCTTCTCCACCTATATTGCTGCTGGCAATTCTTAGGTGATGTTTCAGCCGACTCCTGCTTTTGGTGCATAGGGCAACAGAGACCCAGGAAATGCTTGAATTGAGAAACACAGTGCTGGTGGGCGCAAAGCTGTCGGATTCATCATTAATGGTAAACACTTCTGCCAGCTTTCTTACTAGCAGGAAAAGTGCAAAACCAGAAGGACTTAGACAAAGTTATAGAATAGAATTCTCCTTCTCTCCAGAAAAAAAAAAAAAAAAAAAGTCTCAGGTCAGTGTACTGTACTCTGTGGGAGATTATTATACTATCTTATTTTTTCCCCTGTCTCCATTCACAGATGTCAATACATGGTAAATGGTTTCCAGAAATTTATTTCATTTGCAACTAAAAGCAAGAGGGGAAGGCAGCAAAAACCACACTGGCACGCTGACAGCCCAACACCACTAGAAACATAGCTCTGCCATCAACTCCTGGGGGCCACAGCAAGCATTCAAGGGTACAGCATTTAAGGATACTTTTAAAAGTGGAATCACAGTGTCTTAGTACCTACCTCTTTCTTTCTAAACCCTATCTTAAAAATTCAACTCATGCTAGGTCAAAGAAAATGGAATATTAAGATTCATTTCAGAGTTGTATTGGGGAATGGATTTTTTGTATGTGTTTTTTTAGTGAAACAAATGAAGAATTTCCTTCTCCAGACTGACTGCTGATATTAGCATATAACTAAAGAGGAAGAGAGGAACTAAGAGAATTGGTGAATAACTCTGCCCATCCTCATGTTTTTACTCTCAGTTCCCTAAGTCAGTTTCCATTTCCATTTATTCATGCATAGATTAAAGGCTGAGAACTCATAGTGGCCTTAGAAATAAAAAGTCTAGCCTGGTATAGAGGGCCATACCTGAAATCCTAGTACTTGGAGGCTAAGACAAGAGGAACCCCTCTATAAATTAGCAAGAGACCCTGTTTATAAATAAAAAGTAAAAAGAGCTGAGGCATAGCTTGGAGGTAAAATGCTCCTGGGTTCAATCTCCCCCCCCCCCAAAAAAAAGGAAATAAAAACTAGATAATGTTTATTGAGCTCTTATGTAGCAGACATCGTCCAAAATGCTTTACCTATATTCACATCTTCAATCTTCACAAAATACTATGAGGTACTATTCTTACCCCTATTACATGGAGAGAAAAGTGGAAACATTAAGAGACGAAGCAATTTTTGCAGGATATCACAGTTGTGGCCAGCAGAGCAGGGGTGTGAATTAAGGCGGTCTGACCTCAGAGCTGACATGCTAAACAATTCTCCATTCCACAGTTGTGCTGGGGGAGAACCAGAGGAGGGCTTGCAGTCATTTCTGCTTCTCAAGGTTTATTTTTATTCCCTTATTGCCTTCTTTGTAGGGATGTTTGGGGAATGAACAAGGGAAGTGTCCTACTGGCAAGAAGAAATAGATGACTCACATTGAGGGAGGAAGAGAAAGGGGAAAAGCCCTTTCAAGCCACAAAGATACCATTTTGTGCACCAGAGGAGATCACTGAGTGAATCACAGGAGAGAAATGCATCTTGAGAGCTTGTATGGACAACAGTCCTGCCTTTGAAAAATGATCCAAAGAATTCCTGTTGCAGTGAGAGGATAGGGTTGCTTGTGTTGAATGGTATCTGAGAGGGTATGCTTCTTTAAGTTGACCAGATGTCCTGTTTGGTCAGCCCTCTCCAGCTTTTCTGAATAACCTGAAGAATGTCCTGAGAATTACCAGGGAAGGTAGGATTGGTTCTAGTAGGTTCTCTACTGACAAGCAGTAAAGGACTTTAAATTTCTTTGTATGTGGCCAGCTTGGAATTTAGTCACCAAATAAATCAGAGGGTGTGGGAGCCTGGTAATAGTTAAAAGTACTAAAATCATAATCTATCCAGCCATCTTGTGTTTCTAAGAAATTTTCCTTTACAATTAATGTAAAAGCAAAACCCAAAGCACCCAAAATTTCCAGAATATAACATAATGCAAAGTGGGATATGCCACACATTCCTTCTTTTGGAATTGTCTGCCTTGCAGGACTCCAATGGACCAAGTCTTGCTCAAGATCCAGCTATTAAGGAGCTGTGGCACATGCTGACCCTATATTAGATAATTTTCAGATACTGATTAAACATAAAATAATTGCCCTTCTGTGAAAGTTCTGCATGCAGCAGGCATTTCTTCCTTGTGAAATAGTTCACATCACCATCTTCATTTTCAACTTACGGAAATTAAGGCCCAAGACGTTAAGCATGAGCCTAGAGTCAAATGATCATCAGTTGTCAGAACAAGATTTGGACCCAGGCTTTTTGACTTTGAAGCATACATTGTCTTCATAATGATGCTGACATTGCATAGTATTTCAGGATGGCAGAAGAACAAACTTGATGCAGAGATGGAAAGACTCTAACCATAGAAATCATAGCAGTGTTCAGCATTCAGTGAGTATATAGAGATTTTCTTGAATCCTTAAAGCCTCTCTGTGGGATAGGTTTTATTTTGTAGACAAGGAAGCTGAGACTCCAGGTGCAGTAAGCCATCAAGGAAGTAGGAGGTGGCAGAACCAGGATTTGAATGCAGATCTGCCTGACTCCTTGAGTTCTTTTTGCTGCACTACCGGTGGTGAGCAGGGTGGCACACAGCATGAAAACAAATTCTACCTCAAAATGAAAAAGACCATCGTGGAGGTGAATAAGACAAAACTACAATTAAATAGAGAATGTCTGCATTAAACTGTCTTAGAGATCACTCAGAAAAACCTTTTATCTGGTGCATTAGACCTCGGTCAACATTCCTATTAAAAATGTTGGAGACAAATTTGAGAATTAGAATGATTTTTATAATCTTCCCACATCCCCAAACCACAAATAGAAGGAACTTTTGCTGGAAAATTTAGGTGTTGACACAAGCACTGGAAAGACTCTAAAGATGTCGTATGCTTAATCATTGCTGAGGTCTGCCTAGCAAATGACCTCCTTTCTCGGACACTCACATTTTGCACTGTTTGCCCACACCACTGAGATCATGATTTGTTCCATCAGGGGAATGTCTCAGAGCTGCAAACAGCTCTGGGAACAAGGAAAAAGAACTGGTGGAGTCTTGCTGCTTCCCTGGTGACACCAGCTTGTCAAAGTTGTCATTTGTAATCACAGAGCTAGCTAAGGCTAATAGGAAAAAGTTTACTTATACAGAGACACACGCCAAGACACAGAGACAGAGAGATGGAGACACAAACATACACACCCCCCCCCACGCACACACTTTGTGAAGAAATCACGTCCTCTGCTCTTTAAATCTTGCACAGTTTTGCTACCACCCTTCTATATGATTTTTTGACTCAGTTGATGTGTCTCTCCACTTGCCAATGAATCGACTGCACCCATAATATCTTTTTCTATTTATCTTATAGAGGTTAGTCTTAGATGAGAGCTGAATTCTTCTAGCCCACTCTTTAAAAGCAAGAAAATGAAATGATAAGAATAGATAATAACAATTTAGTGTATTCTCTGGCATGCATCAGGGTGAGCACTTTACACGATTGGCTCAATTAGTCTACACAAAAATCCTAGTGAGGTAGATACCTCAGTCACCCCATGTTAATAGTTATTTAAACTAAGACTCAGGTTATGCAACTCACCCAAAATGCACAAGTGGCTCAGCTGGAAGCCAAATCTGGCCCAATGAACACCTCAGCCTGCATCATGACCTGGCAGCTCCCTATGACC
Organism: Graphiurus murinus; assembly: GCA_004027655.1. Taxonomy (NCBI): domain Eukaryota; kingdom Metazoa; phylum Chordata; class Mammalia; order Rodentia; family Gliridae; genus Graphiurus; species Graphiurus murinus. Next base: position 12,919 of record PVLC010008006.1, read on the forward strand.
CTGGACTGGATGGCAGCCTCTGTTAAGCTGAGGGTGAGTATTTTCAATTCCCTTAGAGTCTAGCCATTTTTTTCATGTGTGTAGTACTGGGGATTGAACTCAGGGGCATTCTACTTCTGAGCTATACCCCCAGCCCTATTTTTTATTCTTTATGTTGAAACAGGGTCTCCCTAAATTGTGGAGGGCCTCACTAGGTAGCTGAGGCTGGCCATGAACCCGGATCCTTTGGTTTCAGCCTCCCAAATGCTGGGATTACAAGCGTGCACCACCATGCCCACGCCCGGCTCTATTTTTTATTCTTTATTTTGAAACAGGGTCTCACTAAGTTGCAGAGGGCCTCATTAAATAGCTGAGACTGGCTGTGAACCCAGATCCTCCTGTCTCAGCCTCCCAAATACTGGGATTACAAATGTGCACCACCACACCTGGCTCAAGTTTAGTTATTTTTGGATGACTAAAGAAGGATGTTTGTTATAAACTTTATTCACTGTAATTCTAGCAGGAGGATTCTGAGATGTGCTTTTAATTTTCCTAGTAATTTAAATATCAAGTTCACAACCTGTCAATCATAACTTTGCCTACTTAATTGGAAGATTTTCTTTAGAAAGATATATGTGTAAAAAAAAATGTGGGCTCTGTTGAGGGAGCGATGTTATTTTTGTTAATTGCTATATCCTCAGAACTAAGAACATGTGTTTGATGCACAGTAAGTGGCTAGTGAATATTTATTGATTCAATGAATAGGTTTAAAGACAGACCAAATGTAAATGCCACACTTGGTCACACAGGTGCTTATCCCTGAAAAGGTTGTGACTCATTGATGGTATACCTAAATGCTAGTTTCTAACATCCCACAGGCAGATTATCTGAAATCTGGTAATTATTATACATGTATTGCCCTTACAGTGGCATTTTGCTCAGCCATAAAGAAGAACAAAATTATGTCATTTGCAGGGAAACGGATGGAAATGGAAAACATTATGCTAAGTGAGATTAATCAAAAAAAGTAAAAAATCCAATGCTCTCCTTAGTTTGTGGAAGCTAGAGAGAAAATGGGTCATAGGAGAGACTCTAGACGAAGAAGGAGAAACCTTAGATGAGCAAAGAAGGCGACCTAACTGAAGGTGATGAGAGGAGGGGAGAGGAAAACACCCTAATACATATAAAGTACATTCACAAACATATCAAGTCAATCGCTAAGCCAAATATGAGAAGAAGAGAGTGGGGAGGGAATGGGGTGGGAACTGGGGAAGGATTAAATGAGTGCCATGTGCATGTATGCCTCTATTAATTTGTACCTCATTAAGTGTATGATTACAATGCATCAAAAGAGAGAGAGAGAGAGAGAGAGAGAGAGAGAGAGAGAGAGAGAGAGAGAAAAGAAAAGAAAGGAAAAAAGGGCCCCCTTATCTCTGTTTGAGAAAACAAGGTCCCACATATCTGTGCTTCTGTGTTAAGTATCTGTGTCTCACCAGTGAGCCTAATGGAGAGGAGAGGACAGGGAAACAGGCAAAGCCACTTACAATTGTAACCTTATTCAAGTCATGACCATGGGCTTCAGTCCATGAGAAACATGAAATTAAACACCATCCCAGAAGGAATTCTGAGTCCTAGCATCTTTCAAGCCACTAACCAGAGCATTACTAAAATCATTTGTTTTCTCCTGTGCACTCAGAAGTCCTGGTACCTCTTGCACTCCTCTCCAGAACATCCCCCTCATGGATTCTGTCCAACTCTGCCATCCCTCTTGACAGCCACCTCCTCCTCATCTCCATGCTCAGTCTCCTAATTTCCCTGCTGCCTAGAGTGCTCTGGAGAGAGATTGCCTCTGTCCTTCCTGTTTTCCCCAGTTTCCTTATTCATCCTCAGCAACAGAAGCCTCCACATAGAATGAGGGAGAAGGCCAACCCCAAATTCTCTTTTGGAGACAGGGAGGAGGGGAAAGGGTCTGGATACTCATTGGCTTATACTTCTGGCCCTTTTAATCATACAATGACAGTTGGGAATAATGAGGATATTTCTTCCAATAATGAAGATGTTTTAAGGATCCACTGAAATCTTTTTTTTTTTTTTTTTTTTTTTTGCGGTATTGGGGATTGAACTATTGAACTCAGGGGCATTCTACCTCTGAGCTACACTCCCAGCCCTATTTTTTATTCTTTATTTTGAAACAGGGTCTCACTAAGTTGTGGAGTGCCTCACTAGGTAGCTGAGGCTGGCCGAGAACCCCGATCCTCTGGTCTCAGCCTCCCAAATGCTGGGATTACAAGCGTGCTAAAATCTTATTTTTTAAACAGCATTTATCAATCTCCAAAGAACTCTTCTTTCCAGAGAGAAATGATATTTACAAATCCACAGGACAGACTCTGAGCAACATTCGTCAGAGCTCTTAGCTTTTACTGTATTTTGTAGCTGATTCAAACCAGCATTTAGTTATTTCGTGAAAAACAGATTTCATATTCATTTTTCTCTTTTTCTCAGCACAGCCCACTTGGAAGGTACTATATTAAACTGAGAATGTTCACTTGCTGAATGTAGCCTTCCTCCCAGTGCACGCTGAAACTTCTCACTGTCACATTTTTGCCCAGATATTAATAAACATGAGTGGGAGGGGAAATGAATGTATGAAGCGCTGCTGCTCAGCCTTTCTCAGTTTGTGGAGCTCCCCTCATCTGCTTTGAAGATGTGATGAAGATTAGGCATACCGACAGCCCAGATGTCTTAGGGAAAAGCCCTAAAGGGATTTGAAACAAACAAATTTTTGGATGCCAATATGGAAACTAGATGGAGCCAATTTCTATCGTGCAACACTTCCATTATGACTGGGCACATCGGGATAACAGAGAGTAAGGGGCTTACAGGAAACAGGAGAAATAAATTCAAGGACACCAGACACAGTTCCCCAACTTTGAAGGAATTCTGTCTCTATATCTAATTAATCTCTCTCACATACAGTGAAAAAACAACTACTTTTCAAAGGCCACCATATATTTCTTTTCTTTTTCTTCCTTTGTAAATTTATGGTTGAGACACAATAATCACACGTATTTCTAGGGTATAGTGTGATGTATATATTGTGTACTGATGAAGTCAGGGGTCAGGGTAACTAGCATATCTATCACCTTAAAATCTCATTATTTCTTTGTTATGAGTATATTTAAAAAACCTTTCTTCTAGCTATTGTGAAATATACCACAGGTTACTGTTAATTACAATCACTGTTCTGTGCTGTAGAACACAGAATTTATTCCTCCTAATGGTAACACTGTATCTGATGACAAGTCCCCCATCTACCTCTTTCCTTCCAAGCCTCTGTTAACCACTATTCTACTCTCTGCTTCTATAGGATAGATTTTTTTTTACTCTACATATATGGGAGATCATGTGATATTTGTCTTTCTGTGCCTGACTTATTTCACTTGACATAATGTCCTCCAGGTTCAACCACATTCGTTCAAATGATAGGATTTCTCTCTGTGTGTGTGTGTGTGTGTGTGTGTGTGTGTGTGTGTGTGTGTGTGTGTAATTGAGGACTAAATCCAATATGTCTTCCACCTCTGAGTTGTACCTCCATCCCTATTTTATTATTTTTTTTTTATTTTGAAACAGGGTTTCATGAAGGTGTTGAGGGTCTTGCTAAGCTTTGAAGGCTGGCCTTGAACCTATGATCCTCCTGTCTCAGTCTCCTAAGTACTAGGATTACAGGCATGTGCCACCAGGCCAGGCTTGATTTCACTCCCCTTTAGGAATGAATACTATTCCATTGTGTATATATACCACATCCTTTAATCCATTCATCCACTGAGGAACACTTTGGTTGATGCCTCATCTTGACTATTGTGAATAGTGCTGCAATAAATGTAGAGTGTAAATATCTTTTCAATATGGTGATTTCATTTCCTTTGGATATATAGCCAGGAGTGAGATTGCTGGATCATATGGCAATTCTATTTTTAATATTTTGAGGAACCTCCATACTGTTTTCCATAATAACTATTCTAATTTACATTCTTACCAACAATGCATAAGGGTTCTTTTTTTCTGCATGCCCTTGCCAGCACTTATTTTTTGTCTTTTTGATAATAGCTATTGTAATTAGGATGAGGAAATATCTCATTGTTGTTTTAATTTGCATTTCCCTAATATTTAGTGATGTTGAACTTTTTTTCATATATCTCTTGGCTATTTTTTAAATTTTTGGAGGAGGGCTAGGAATTGAACCCAGGAGCATTCTACCTCAGAACTATACCCCCAGCCCTTTTTATTTTGAAACAGAATCTTGCTAAGTTGCTGAAGCTATCCTGAAACCTGCAATCTTCCTGTCTCAGCCTCCCAAGTACCAGGATTAGAGGTATGGGCCACTCTGCCTGGCTTTATCTGTTGTCCATTTGTTTGTCTTCTTTTGAAAAGCGTTTATTTGGATCTTTTGCCCATTTCTAAAATTGGGTTATTTGTTGTGCCATTGTTTGGTTTCCTTATATGTTTGAATATTATCTCCTTATTACCTATACAGTTTAGAAATATTTTCCCACATTCTATAGGTTATCTCTTGCTCTGTCGATTGCTTCCTTTGTTGGGTTACCACATATTTCTTTTAATAATATGTTGGCCCTTATACTTCTATAGGCAACCTATTTATAAGGCTTAGGGCCAGAATCTGGGAAGGTTGCTCCTGAAAAGGGAGTTCTGGGAGTAGTTCTCCATTTATTGAAGCTCTACACTGAACTTCTGCCTCTGTCAGCCTCCTTCTCTTTTGGTCTGCATTTATTTATACCTTGCTATTCCCAGTAGCTATATGAACTGAGGAGGAGGAGGAGGAGGCAGGAATAGATCTAAGAATTCCAGACCTGGAAATATGTATCCCCAGAGATGAACTGAGGAGACACTGGTGCTACCACACCTGAACTCTAAGAACTTGGGCGATAGATCAAAGGTGGCATCTAGGATGCCCAGAACAACACTGCCCACAGATATGTTTATTGAGGCCTCAAAATGTTTAAAAAACCACATTTGAAATAAATAGATCCCAACATTTCTTAAATTAGGAGATTTCATGTAAAAAATACATTCTGATTCCTAATTTGAAAAAAAAAAAAAAGAAGAAGAAGAAAAGATGGGCATCCCTGAAAACATACATGCAATCCTGATCTTTGCCATGGCCCCTTCCTGTTCTATTTTACTTATTTGTGTTATTTCCCTTGCCTATAAAGCCATAGTTTGCCTTGTCCTGCATTCCAGTCCTGGCTTGGTCACTTGCAGGTTATGAATAATTGGTTATGTCCTTTTTTTGAGTCTTTATGTATGTAACTTCATAATAGAGCTAATAATTCACTACAGCATAGGGTTAGTTAAATAAGATATGGCATGTGAAATGCCATAAATATTTAGTGTATCTTAACCCTTATCATGATTAATTATCTTATCATTAAACAATTTTGCTCAAATCTTTTTTTCATATTTCTCTTTAATATAAATGAGGACATAGGAAATAATAGCCACAGCTATAAACTTCCTGTTGTCCAAGTCTTTTGGGTCATTAGATGTACTTCAGAACAATTAGATTAAGTAATTTGCCTAAAGCCATGTATAAACTGGGCTACTGTCTATTTCAATTAATCATCATAAAGAGACAGAGCTGAAAACTCAGGGCTCCATGGAAAAATGCCATGGTGTGGGGCAGGCCAGCTGTGGTGCAGAGGTCAGTGGCCCTATTCTGCTAGTTAGGTAGGGACAGCTACTAATCACCACCAAGAGGCAGCAGGTGTAAAGTAAGGACATCCTGGGAAATACCTGGGGCCCAATCATGTCTTCATCACCTCTGGGTCACCTTGGTCATACAACTCCTCTGAGTTTCATTCATGTTTTGCAAAATAGAGATGATGACAATCTATCTTGCAGAGTTTCTGAGAATTATAACAAAAAAAAACCCTAAACATAAATGTTTATCACACAGTAAGTGCTCAAAATGTAGTAATTATAAGGGCCAGAATAAATTTTAATAGGTCATCTAAAATATGGAAAATATTTATTAAAAAGTAACAGTCCCTAAGAATTTAAGAAAATCAGGCTGTGAGCTGCTACAAAGTTATATACTCATAAACCCAAATTAGTGCCATGTGCTTTTTGAACCCATTGTAATTATCATTATTTACTAATCATTATTTTCTTTAATGCCTGTTTATTCCCAGTGATAGTCTCAATAAGGATCCAGGGACCTTTTAAAAAACATGTGATGCATAGTATCCTTCTAATCTATGTGGTATTATATCTTTTTTAAATTTCAATTTGGATATAAAAATTCTGCTTTAGCCTTCTTCTGGTCTTAGCTGATTAAAGGACAGAATTACAAACTATATTACACATCATATTCAAAGTCCTTTGCCGTGCACTGATGTTAATTGGGATGGGTTTTCTTTGGTTCTAAATCTGCTGGTGTATCTGCTTAGCCCATCCTTTCTTTCCTGAGCAGCCTCACTCCCAGAAGCAACCCCCAGAAACAGCATTTGACCCTTTGTCTTAATGGAGGCTTAGGAGGATTTTATTCACCTGCAAAGCTGTCTCTAGTGATATAATTTTCTTTCATTCAACATCATGCGAACATTTATTAGTGTCTATTACTATTTACCAATCTCTTCTAATACTCAACAGTAATGAGCAATTGTAACTTTACACTATGCTCAACTGATTTTATAATTTCATTGATTCCACCTAACAATTTAGTGAGACAGGAATAGCTAATGTCCCTATCTTACAGAAGGGAAAACTGCATCATGCAAAGGTTAACAATTATCTCAACGAACTCATCCAGTTAGAGGCCAAGCCAGAACTTTGCTGAGACCTGGCTGGTTGCTGAGCCTCAAACTCTCAACCGGTGCATGTGTTTCTCCAGGTCGGTGCTTACTGCAACCAGCTGCACTGCCACCACTTAGCCTATTGCTGAAATTCAGACACCTAATCTAAGAGAATGAGGCTGAAATGAGAAAAACATTTTCATTGTTGTTGTACTGGGGATTGAACCCAGAGGCATTCTACCTCCAATCTATAACCCCAGCCCTATTTTATTTTATTTTGAAACAGGGTCCTGCTAGGCTGATTAGAGTCTCATTTGCTGAGGCTATCCTCGAACCTGTGGACCTCCTGTCTCAGACTCCCAAGTACTGGGCTAACAGGCATAAGCCACCACACCTAGGTTTGGAAAACCATTCTTTAAAGTGAAGATAAACTTTCTAGAAAGAAATTCGAGGAGGTTCCATACTGTTAAGACTCTTGTGATAGATAGTTGAGTTACTCTAAGGAAGTGTTATGTAATTAAAATGTACTTAAACTCTACTTCTTTATAAGGCTGTATTTACAAAGAATATGACTTCAAAATACAGTTATAGGCAGGGTAGTAATGAATCGCTTTCTAAAATTTTGATGAAAAATGTTTTCAACTCTAAAATGTCTAAATAAGAGAATTTAAAAGGCTGCAATGTGACTGGAAGGAGATCTGTATAGAACATGGAACATAAAACAACTTTAACTTGTTCAGAAATGCCTGCATATGGCTCAGACCAACATGCTTGTGCTGCAATTGATAAATTACCTTTGGGTCATAAATTTCTTCCTGCATCTGATGGACTTAAGTCATCAATACTTTTGTGGTTACTGACAAGTGTCTGGCAAGGTTCTATAAGCCTGCCAAAGATATTTGATGGCACCTACAGAAACTCTATAAAAGAGCAGCCTTTTTGACAGGCAGCATTCTGAGCTATTGCTTACACCAGGATGAGTCTACCATGCATGCAACTCTGGTCCAGTGACTTTGCTCCAGCCCTGCTCTTTGCTGACTGAGGATCAGCACAACTGCTCAGCCTTCTCAGCACCCAGATCAACTTCAGAATCTCCTTTTCCATTACTGGACTTGATTTGTTATTCCTTCTTCCTGCTTGTTTGTAGCTTGTTAATTCTAACAAATTAAAGTGTGTAAATAATAGGATTTATATATTGTCTTGTATATTTGACATAAATTGTTAGAATTGTTAGTCTAGTGTACTTGTTAGAATTCTTAGTTAGAATTGTTAGTATGAAGTATATCATTTGATGTTGATTCATAGCTAATTTGCTTTGGCAAAGCAGCCATCCAGGATCTCAAACTAGTTTAACTTTAGAGAATTTCCTGCGTGTTATAACTTTCCAGTGTTGAATAAACCTCATGACATTGTGAAAAGACACAAATTGTGTGTGACATGGCTCAAGACAGGATCTTAGAAATGTGATTACTTGGGCTACTTTAGGGGCTGTTGATAAAGATTAAAAGTCAGCCAGGCACAGTGGTGCATGCCTGTAATCCCAGGATTTGGGAGCCCAAGACAAGAGGACTGCAGGTTTGATGCTAGCCTGTGGTAACTCAGCAAAACCCTAGTTCAAACTAGAAAATACAGAAAAGGGCTAGGGGTGTAGTACAGACGTTGAACATCTCTGGGTTCAATCTCTAGTTAAAAAAAAAAAAATTAAAAGAAGCCACTCCTTGTACTATGACTGTTGTTGTCTCATATTTGATCAGACAGTGACTCTTCAGCAAGAAGGTGAACTAACTCATGCAGGGCTTACATTTATACATTTATTTAACAGAGGTGACAGGGGTCGAATTGCAAGTGTAATCCTCATAACAACCAATTATGGCCTCTGTGATGAAAACATCCTGTCCTAGGTGAGCTCCTGTCATGAATGGGCTCCCTTGGACTGGGGAGGTTGGCTTGGCTATTTGCTTCTCAGAAAACAGCTCTGAGCCTCTGGCCTGTTGATGGTGAGTCACCAGTGTCAGCTTTGTGTACAAAGGCTCTACCTTTCCTTTTCTATGACCATCTTCCACTGTGACTAAGAACACTGTTTATATGCAAATGCTGTATTAAGACAAAGACAAAACTACTTCAACCTTGGGGGAAAAAACAGGATTCTAAAAACAAAAAAAATAGAAGAGCAAAGCAGAATAACAAAAAAGTAAACCACAGACACAAAATCGTCAGTACTATATTACCTATGCTATTTCATAAACCAATCACATCAGGCTTTTTCTATTTATTTATTTATTTATTTATTTATTATTATTTTTTTTTTGCGGTACTGGGGATTGAACTCAGGGGCATTCTACCTCTGAGCTATACCCCCAGCTCTATTTTTTATTCTTTATTTTGAAACAGGGTCTTTCACTAAGTTGCGGAGGGCCTCACTAGGTAGCTAAGGCTGGCCAAACTAGGATCCTTCAGTCTCAGCCTCCCAAATGCTGGGATTACAAGCGTGGGCCACCATGCCTGGCAGGCTTTTTCTTTTTTAAAAAAAAAATGGAAAGTTAGGAAAAGCTTAATGAAGGGGAAACATATATTTTTGAGCTCTGGTACTTTTCATTATGTTTTTAAAAGATTATGGAGAATATATTTTAATTGCTTGCTAAAGTCAAAGACCCTCTGACTTTTTTTCCATAGTTGCAAAATTTCGTGAGTCCTTATTTTGAAGGTCTGAAAGGTAAGAATATTTATCTTTAAATATTACTGAGCTTTTTATTGCTCCTCTGCAGGGCCACTGACCTACACATCGCAGTCTTAGTTCCTTCATATCCTGCAGGGCTGCCAGTTGGTCGAGGTTACCCGTGGGCCATCCATGTTACCTCCACTCCTACCTCCATTTGCTCATTCTCTCTTTTATTCCTGTCCCCTCGCTCTTGTTGATTTCCTAAACCTTCTTCTCCTTCAGGGACAATAATATTGATAGTTATAGTGAGTGTCTGTGAATTGTGCTTATCTATCATCTCTTCTCTGAGCTCTGTTAGCAGAAGCTTTCTTTTTTATTTGGCAATCTATCTATACCACTAGGTAAGGAGATAATCAAGTGGAGGTGGACACATGACTCAAGACAACCAATCAGGACACTTGTGCTCTGGGCCTCAGGGCAGGCCTAGGAGTGGGTATGGTGGATATAGGAACAACAGGGTCCTTCTATGAATGAATATGGGCTCTGGGGAGAGGGTTTTGCTCTATTTGGAAAAACTCATCATGAAGACTCATGCGTTTGCCTCTTTCACTAGAAATTCAACCTGTGAGAATGATAAGCCTAAAGCTTCTATGGCCATATTTATTGGCATGTGGACAGAGCCAAAATAGAGAAGGAAGCCTGATAACCATTTGAATTCAGCTATGTCTTAAGCCAGCCTCTCATCTTAGACTTTCTTGTTCTGAGAACCAACAAAATATATTTTTAGCCTAAGCTTGTCTGAGTTGAGTTTCTGTCATTTGCAACTAAAAGAGCTATCATTCTTTTGCTGTTTTCAAGAATTTAACAGTCTAGTCACTATAATCCAGTGGGAAAATGCATAACTGCAGAGGAAGACAGACTGGTATGTGCATGGGAGGTGCCCACAGAAATCCTTCAGGAAGCATTAGACAAAAAGGATTGTTCATTCCATGGAGGGTGCTGAGGAAAGCTGCGGTTGGGGAAGAGATGGTGTTGAGAGTAAGTAGACCATCCAGTGGTAGACAGGAGGTTACCATGGAAGGAGATGGCATTGAGAAGGGACAGTGTGAGGAAAGGTGTGATGTGTTCAAAGACTGGTGAGTAGTCTAATATGGCAGGGCCTAACATATGTGGCTGTGTGCCAGGGTCAGGTGGCCAGTGGGCTAGACTCAGATTTTGGAGATCTTTGGATACCCTTCTAAGAAGTAAAGCTATCATTCTATAGGCATTGGGGAGGGACTGATAGGATTCATATGATTAGATCTATATTTCAGGAAAAAAAAGTGCTGGCTTCCTCCCTGTGTTTGGTCATCTGACTAGAGGATGGCTGTGTTGGTATCCATGATTAAATTCATTGCCTCTGTCTTCTGCATCTCACCCCACTTACACATGTGGTACAAAATCTGAGCAATGAGCCCCAAACAATTCTGAGACTTAATAAGAATGAAGTTAGTAGTTTACCTTAGCCATCAAGCCCAAGAACACTGGCACCAAGAGTGTGACTTTAGGGAAATTATGATAGTGGACCCTGTTAATACCTCACCCAGATCTCCTATACTAGGTAGGTGTACCCCAACTGGTGCTGATGATGAGGGTAATCAGTATCGGCTATTGACAGTTCATTAATTGATGGATATGGGGTATAAATGCCAAGTCCCTATGCCTCAGATCAATTCAACTTATGATGTTAGTTATGGTCCAGGCTTCTAGAAGGATCCCCTGCATCTCCCACTTCCTCTGTAAATTCCTTGCAAAAGAAAACCCATCTGAGGATATGCTTGCAGTGAACCTGACCCAAGACACGTGACTTTAATCTGTAAAACTGGATTTCTGTAAGGAATAAATGTTAAAATAAGCAATAAGTGAAATCAGTTCATATTATTAAATATATAAGTCAAATTTAGTAGATCTTCATAAATGTAAAACACTTAAACAATGCCTGGCACATAGGAAGTGCTGAATATGTATTTGTTTTTATTAATGTTCTAATGTTATTTCTTCAAATATCTTATGAATCTCTTTTCTCTGATCTTACTGCTGTTCTCTATATTAGAGTTCCCTTGTTCCTCATTTTGATAATATTGATCTCCTCCTAGGCTCTCCCCTTCCTCCTACTTTTTTTCTACAAATATTTGAATGTTTATGGTGTACTAGGCACTGTTCTAGGTGTGAATTAGGGCAAGCTACATAACTGAGCCACAATTTCCTCATTGGTAACACAGGGCTGCTGTAAGTGTACCATAAAGAGTAGTGAAAATACACATTTTGTATTTTATTCCCGCTTATCTTTTTCTTGCTAAGGACTTTGTAACATTCACTTTTTTGTTTTTCTTTCTTCTTCCTTTTTTTTTTTTTTTACCCCTCCTTGCTCATCATTTCCAGACCCGAAATTGACAGCAGAGATATTCACAGGGCTCTTGTTAACTGAAGATGGGCTTCATTTGGCAGCTATGTTATATCTCTATTGATAAAGCTTCCCTGCCAATGACAGCCCTGGTCTTCCCAGTGACAGCATTGTGTTTCCTGTATATGTTATTGAAAAGTACATACTGAAATATATAAATCTTGTCAAATCATGAACTGATGCAAAGGGCTATGCCATGAATTTTCAGCAAGGAGTCACCTTGAGCAGGTTAGCAGTCTCCTGTAGTCAAACGGCTTCACTCTGTGTGCAGCATCTTTCACTGAAGAGAATGTGGCTCCTGATGAAACAGCCCATAGGCCAGATGCTAGCCACAGCAGGATGAACCCAACAAGAAAGCAGCTTGGATCTTGCTTACGGAAACAATTCTTTCAATTTCCTTGATCTTTGTGGGAAAAAAATATCATTTTCATCCTGCCTCTTTCAGATCAAGTTTAGGGGTTTCAGAGTTTACTGGGCTCCTTTTGAGTCCTCCACAGTGTAAATGAATAAAACAGAAAGTAAGCTGAATCCAGGATTTCTGCTGTATTTCCACAGAAAGCAGGCTGACTCCTTGGCAAATTTGTTGTGTGTGGGTTGGAATCAAATCTTATCCACAGTTCCACAGCTCTAGGATACTGGAGTCATGTGTGTGTATGTGTGTGTGTGTGTGTGTGTGTGTGTGTGCGCGCGCGCATGCGCACGCATGGAGTACGTAGCACGTGCATGCACAGGTGCATGTTAATTCACAATTGTTTCATACCTTAATTTTATTTTTTGCATTTTTTCCTTATAAATTTAGTTCACTTTGCCTTCTTCCACTTTGGAAGATGATTGTATAGCAGTTTTGCTTAGATGAGAAGCTATTTTTTTCTGTCAAATACAGTCAAATACAGGATGATAAGTGAAGCTTAAAATGCAGTTTTGTTTTGTTTTTAGACATGACTTCATAATGACTTGCTAATACTGCACATGTTTATTTTGGTTTGTACAGTCCCATTGAAATGCTATCATCGCAGCTATTATGCGTGTTTAAATGGGCATGAGACACTATGTTTTAACCTGAATTTCTTTCTTAATATGTGATTTCTTTTGGTTTTATGATTCTTTCATGTGATTAAGTGATTTAGCTGAGAAGCGAGTGACTAAATGAGTTAAAAATAAATATTAATACAAGATGGGATGGTTATAAATGAATGAGGAGTTGTCTTGAAACTGTAAAATTGAAATTTAATATTCTTACAATATTTTCTCTAAGAATATGCATTCAAGGAGTTTGGAAGGAAAGGTCACGATATTTACAATTATAGCTTTATAGGTTTCCTTTTTCTTCTTAAACCCTCAAAAGTGGTTCAGAAGCACTGTAGCTAGATCAGTGGAAGAAAGGGAGTGGGTCTGTTGAAAGTTCAATTTGGAAGAAAAATTAACAGGGTTACTAATGGGAAAACCAGAGTACTCATAGTTCAGTACCAAGGAACTTACGAAGGAACAGAAGAAGCAACTGTCTATTTCATTGTATATTTGAAAATATTTTTATGTACCTACTATGTACAAGGCTGAACGAGGTGTGATGGAAAGAAAAAATGAATCTTCTATGGTTTTACCTGGAGTCAGGGGAGATGAGTATTTCCTACTCCCTCGTGTGATATCCTTATAGAGGGGTCAAAGAGGGATCTGCAAGAAAAGCACTAATGATGGCTTCAATGTCAAATTACCCAGCTTGCAAACTTCAGGTGCCACCACTGCATCATGATGCAGGGTGTCACTTCTCGAACTGCCCTAGGCCCAGGAACCAATTCCAGTCTGCTGAGTTGGAAGAACATTGATGATGGAGGCTCCTCTCAGTGTACACTGTTCATCTTCTCAATCCATAATTCCCAAGTCCACTCAGCAAATCCTTCTTGAGCCTGGGGAGAAGTCATGTGCTGGGCATTGAAACAAATGGTAGTTGCTTTTTTAAAATTTCAAATAGAAATTGTATATACTGAAGGCATGCAACATGCTTTTATTTTTTAATTTTTAAATTGTACACATTTGTGTGATATTTAAATATATGTATAGCTGGCATATCTATTCAAAAATGTATCATTTCTTTGTGTTGGAAATGTTCAAAATCCTCTGTCGTAGCTATTTTAAAATGCATAACCAATTGTCAAACATAGTTATCCTTCTGTGCTTTAGGACATTAGGAGCTGAGAACAGGGACCGTGGTGGTGCTTACATTCTGGTGGGAAACACACTTCGTAATTACTTGCCCAACTCATTGACTGCACTTGGGATAAGGGCTTCAAGGAAGTGGTGTAGTTTGTTAAAGGCAAACCTAATCTGGTCTGGTGCTAATCAAAAAAGCTTTTAATGGAAATAAAAATGGATAAATTGAGGCCTGTAGAAGTTGGCTGGGTGAGAGGATTCTGGGAAAGCATCTGGGTAGACAATGGGCTGCGAATGTCCTGGGAGGACTTAGATGTTAGGAAGGGCGCCGGTGCCTCAGGGCTGAGGTGGAGCTGAGGTTCTGCAGGTGTGTGGGCTTCAGGGGTGAGGGGGTGGGGATCATTGGAGAATTTGGGCCTTGATCCTAAGAGTTAGGGTTTAGGGGTGGGATAACCTGATGATGTTTATATTGGAATGCTTTCTTGGGACAAAGTAGACACTATATTGCAGAGTCCAGGATCCAGGAGGTGGTGATGGAAATGGAGAAAAGAGGCTTAAAAAGTGAGGCGGACGTGCTGGGTGTAGCTCAGTGATATAGTGCTTGCCTATTATGGGCCAGCCCAAGGGCTGGACTCCCAGCACTGCCAAAAATAAATAAGTAAATTAAACAGAATGAAACAAAAACAAAGACGGAGATTGTCAGCAGTACAACCTAGCCCTCCCTTCCTGTCCCGTTTAGGACAGAGCCCCTGTGCTGCAGTCAGGAGTCACTGTCCCCAAAGAGGGAGGCAGGAGAGGCTGAATTTGTGCTTGCTTCTTCCCAAGCAGGAGGGATTCGGACTCCTTGGGTCAGTTCTGCACAAACAGGGGCTAGTGTTATTATTGCCCACATTTCCACATATGGTGACCACAGCCATTACTTCTCACAGATACCCCCAGGAGAGAGTGGGAATAAATTCACGCATGGCAAAGCATAATTACAACCCATGAGGTCCTTAAGCCTGGATGCATTTTGGTCATGGTTTGGTACACTCCACAGAATTTGATATGTTCCATAGAAGTTGAGAATAGAATGTAAAGCCAACATGCTTTGTTTTTATTTTTAAAATGGTTTTAAGATGTAGCTATTTATTTACTATTATTGTAATCAGCTTTTGTATTAGTGCATTATGATTATACATAATAGCTGGATTCATTTTTGTATTTTTGTACATACACATAACACAAACTGTGGCCTTTCTCAGTCAACCAACCAGAGGACTATAGAGACCACGTTTGACTATTAAAGTTTCTAATTTGGTTTTGAAATGAACTTATTGTTTGGAAGAACACATTCATCAATTTGAGTAGTTACTTTGGTGCTACAGTGACATAAATACTCTAATACTCTTAATAGCTTGTGGGGTTTCTGTTTATACTACCAAAGACATGATTCAACATGGTACAGAGTAGAAGGGGGAAAAAAAAAAACCTCAGGCAAATAACTAGATGACCGGTTTGGTGACATGAAAATGTACCTTTGAATCATGGAGTTGCATCCCAATTCTGTAACTATGGAGATTTAAAAGTGTTTGGGATACATGGCATGATAATAAAAGTAATAGTTTTTTTTTGTGTTGAATATAAACATTGTGCTATGTACTTTATAAGAATAAACTTATTTAATCTTTATGTAAGCTGTATCATATGAATGTTTTTATTAGCATAATTTTGCCAAGATGAAATGAGACTTAGAAAGAATAGTTTTTTACTCAAGATCACAGCTAATGATGGACAGAGTCAGGATTTGGCCTTAGATTTGTCTAAGTCCAGACTTTGCATCTAAACTATTACCTTTGATCTCTGTTCCTGTGAATGAAAAAAAAAAAAACAAAACACAAAAAACTCTACAAATCATTACTTATTGTTACTACTATAAATGTTCTTTATTTTAAAATGGGGCTAATTCTAGGTAGCAACTAATTTTTTTTTTTTGCGGTACTGGGGATTGAATTCAGGGGCATTCTACCTCCGAGCTATACCCCCAGCCCTATTTTTTATTCTTTATTTTGAAACCAGGTCTCACTAAGTTGCGGAGTGCCTCACTAGGTAGCTGAAGCTGGCCACGAACCCGGATCCTCCGGTCTCAGCCTCCTGAATGCTGGGATTACAAGCGTGCACCACCACGCCCGGCTATTATTATTATTAGTATATTTTTATTACTAGTGAATTTCTTAGATGGCACTTCTTATTTGCATAACTTCTTAGGATTACTCAAAGTTGTTTAAATGTACTTGGGTTAAATAATAATTAGTGTATATACATATACATATATATGTATATATATATACGTATATATATACATATATATGTATATGGTGATGCTGTAGATTGAACGATTGAACCTAGGGGTACTTTGCCTCTGAGATATAACCCCTGCCCTATGTTATTTTTAGAAACAGGGTCTTGTGAAGTACAGAGGCTGGCCTTGAACATGCAATCCTCCTGTCTCAGCTTCCAAAGCACTGGGATTAAAGGTGTATGTTACCACATTTAGCTAGGACTAAAATATTCTTATAACCATTATTGTTTCCATATTATGATAGAAGTAGGATAAAATTAGAGATAATTTAGAATAAACTTAACCAAACTCAGAGCTTTCGATGGCCATCGATCTGTATTTTATTAATTGAAGGAATGGGAAGAATTTAGAGTTTTAGAAAAATGTCTCAATTTAAATAATGATCCAAAAAGCTATAATGTCCACTAAATTTATAGTATTATCATTACTTCATTCCAGTTGTTTCTATTATGCATGAAAAAAATCTGATAGGAGTAAAAAAAAAATGAGCAAGCAAGCGAGCAAGTGAGAGACAGAGACAGAGACAGAGAGAGAGAGAGAGAGAGAGAGAGAGAGAGAGAGAGCTGATTGATAGTCTGTCAACATGCAGAAGAAGAGAGTACGCCATATTGGAGAAGATGTCGACTTCAAAGGTGATTGAGGGCCTGGATCAAATCTTAGCTCTGCCACTTAGGAATCTTGAACTTGAGCAAATTTCTTGTACTATCTGAGCTTTAATATTTTTCATGTGTAAAATGGGAAAACTGTACCTACATAATAGGACTCATGTGAAAATTTAATGATACAGCAATAAAATTATTACTATTTGGTGATATTTTATAATGTGCTAGGTATCATTTATCTTAATTAATAATAAAACCAAACAAAAAAGAATATAAAGTATAATTATCAGCACTTTGTAGATGAATGAACTGAGGCTTAGAGAGCTATATTACACATCCAAGGTGACTCACCTGCCTCTGTTCTGACTGCCAAGGCCTTGACAATGTGTAATAAACTGCTTCAGTGTCACAGCAAGAGCTACCGTGTTCTGAACATTTTGTATAAGGCCTGTGCTTAATGCTATAGACACATTATTTTCCTCAACATTTTGACATGATCAACATTATTATCCCCACTTCACAGATACATCAATTTTGAAGCTGGGTCAAAATCACAGTGGTAGGTGATGAAGCTGAGACCTGGATCCAGATCGGTTTATGTTTAAGTCAGTTCTCCTTTGCCCATCACATGTGCAAGAGGGCTAGGTCAGCGCTTACCACGCCATAGGTGGTTTTATGAAAGTGACTTTTCTGTGTCATCAACCTTCAGCTCCACAGAATAGCTTTGCAGCAGTTCTTAGCAGAGCTGAGAAAGTAAGGAAACTCTTCTGGCTATTTTGAGCCAGAGGAATTCAAGTCCATTCTTTCCTTTCTAAATCCAAAGGTTTTTCTTCCATAATCTTTAACTGTAGCCCAACTTCTGGATTGGAATATCTGATAATAGAGGAATATAACATACCAAAAAATCAGGTCAACATTTAGTGTTCACAACACATAGATTGAGTATCAATCATTTATACATGCTTTGATTCTAGGCCTTCTTGGTGAAACCAAAAGAGAAGTCCTGATCTTTGCCTTGAAGAAACTTGCATGCAACAAAATTACCCTCTGCTCTGGCCTCCTCCCAAAGGACAGCAGACAGTGGTGTTAGAGAACATTGTCTGCACTAAGATCAATGTGCTTAGGGCCAGTGTGTGGCTAAGGCAAGAAGTGCTTTCTGTAACTTATGTCATAAAAATGACTTTTTATTCTCTGGCTCTCCATGGCTTTAGGAAAGAAAAACTCTACACTGTTATTTGCTACGTATGAAATGGAAAATGAGTTAGATTGGAAGGTGAGACTGGGTTTTAGTCCCAGTCTGTCCCTAACCAGCTTTGGGGCCTGAGACAACTCATTTTACCTCCTTTGGCTTCAGTTTTGCCAATGGCAAAGTGAAGTAATGGCCCAGATGGCTTCTAAACTTATTTTCAGAACTAATGAGTGCTTTTGATTTGTTCCTTTCTTCCATGAAGAGGTTCTTCCTGTGATTCATGTGATACTGTATCCTTGTAAGGAGTTAATAGGGAAAATGTGCACACAGCCTGAATCTCCTTGGTTTTCCTCCTGCCCACAGGTATCCTAAGTTACCATTGGCCTCAATTTGACGTCCATTCTCTCTGTTAGACTCTGCCTAAAGTTCTTTGTTGCACGGATGGGTTTCTTTAAAATCAAAGTGTATTTTTCTTCGTTCAAGTTGATCAGAAATTATGTCTATTCTCTTTTTGCATAATACTGTTGGATTGTGACTAGGAGTGATTGCAAATAGAAAGCATATTGAAGAGTTGAGTTAGGGCTAAGAAAGGTACATCAGCAGGAGCTGTTTTGTATTATGTCTCAAATGAAAGTGATATTTTGGAGGTGAGGTAACACAAGCTAATTTAAAATATTACTTTGAGAGAACAGAGAGTGTATATAAAATCAAAAGCAGAATAAGTTCTCTGGCATACCTTTGTTTACAATAATCAAGTTTTGAGTGTGGGAAACAAAAGCCATTCAACAAGTTTAAATGTTTTAAAAAGTTCCTTTTTACTGACATACTTTTCATTATTCAAAAGTACTGTAAACACTTTGTTTTTTGACAAATTGTCTCCAAAAATTATGTTAGTTGTTAATGTGTAACAGGTGTGGGCTTACTGCTAGCCATGCTATTTGCCATGCCATTGGGCCTAGAATTCTTTCCACTCCATATTTCCCATTCTAAGTTATGCCTAAAATATTAATCTTAAAAGAGGACAGGCTCCCAAAGGCCCATTTTGTTCCTTCTCTCTCTTAGCATTTGTTTCTGAATTTTGGAAATGTGTCATTTCAGTATAGATTGTGTCTTTTTAAGCACTGCATAAATGGACTTTGATTTGACCAACTCATTTAAGTGAGAGCATCTTCATAGTCACTAGTGATCACAGGCTTTGATAGATTTAGTAAGGGATGGATTGATTATACTGTGTTCAAGTGAGTCTAAATCAATCAAGACAAGAACACACCATCAATTCAATTGACTGAGAGGTAGGTAGTGTGTCCTGGTGGGTGAGCTATTTATGATTCTGCCAATATTGTAAATGATTTGTAGAGAAAATTAATATGCTATTTAAAAACCCTCCAAAACCTCAAGCATAAAGATTATTGTTTAGAAAAATTAAAAGTCACTAGCAAGAATAGTATTGCTTGGGAAATATAAGAAGGATTCAATTGAAGAGAAATGATTGATGTGCGAGGATGGGAAATAGAAAACAGAGGAGGCTTTTGCTTAGACCAATACAAGAGAATCACATTATAATAGCAAGCATCCTTTTGACACTTGTCTGCCTTTAGTTGCTTCTCACAGTTCAATGAAGTTTTGGCAACTGTATTATACTGCTCATATTGCTTCATCTACTTTGAAGATTAGTCTTTGAGACATAAATAAGCATTGAGAATGCTGCATGGAAAAAACTCTAGGTTCAACTGTGCACATGCTCATAGTCTAAGAAAATGGGTTCTGAAGGTTAAGAGATTACACTAGCCTAGCACTTTCTAAAACCCGAATCCTAGCTGGGCATGGTGGCACATGCCTGTAATCCCTGTACTTGAGAGTCTGAGACAGGAGGATTGCAGGTTCTAGGCCAGTGTGCAGTAACTTAGCAAGATCCTATTTAAAAATAAAAAGAGCTGGGGGTGTAGCTTGGAAGTAGAATGTCTTTGGGTTCAATCCCCAGTACTAAATAAATAAATAAATAAATAAGTAAATAAATATTTAATATCCAGATCCTGAGTGATAGGTGAGTATTTTTCAAAACATTTTCACCTAATCCCAGTCCAATACAACTGTGTTCAGTCAATACACAGTAGATAAAAACCTATCATGAATCATATACCATGGAAGGGATATCTTCAACCATTGAACTTGAAAACAACCATTTATATTTAAAACCTCACTTTCCTATGGCAAAAGATTTATTTGAATGTAACTATTTCCTTGTAATTTTGTAAGGTGGATTTAATTTCCTCTTTTTTAAAAAACTAACTTCAAAGCCATATGTGGTTTATTATTTATCCCTCAAGCGTTTGTTTTAATCATGTATAGACTATTGTTGCATCTACACATGAAAAGTTAATGGAAGAATTTTTTTTTACTTAATGGAAGAATTTAAACCACTAAGACCACATGAGAAAGATGGGAGTATCCAGAGTCTTTCATAAATATTTATTGAGTACTCAACTGTGCATGAGGCCCACTTCAGTACTAATAGAAATGTAAAGGTAAGTTGGCTAATAATGCCACTGTACTTTGCATCATATTGTAGCTGGATAAATGTATGTTTATTGTTTTAAATGTTTGACTTGGGGGTAAAAAATGTTATATTGTATGTGTGGGGCATACAAAAGAATTAGTGAAGAAAAGGCTTAGAGCATTTTATGCAGAAATCTCTAAAACCCATGGGTTCAGACACTAGTTCTGCATTATTCTTTCAGATTCTTGCATCCCAGCACAAAGTAGGTAATAGTTATTAATTACAGTGATTATTTTTTCTTTTGTAGTATTGGGTATCTAACCCAGCAGCATTCTATCACTGAACTACACTTCCAGCCCTAGTGTATTTTATTTTGAAACAGTATTTCACTAAGTTGCTGAGGACCTCACTACGTTGCTGAGGCTGACCTTGAACCTGTGATTCTCCTGTCTCAGTCTCCCAAGTACTGAGATTATAGGCATGCATCAACATGCTCAGCTTATGTATGAATTTTTGAGGACAAACCAAATTGGAGAAGGCTTACATGTGTTTTGTGCAGCTTGAAAGATTAGAGAGGAGTGGGGATAGAAAATGATCAGGCACAGATTCTGTCTCAATGTGAAAAAGGACTTTCTATCACTGGATAATAAGGTGTGACAGGGACTTGCAAAGTGCTAAGTTCATTAAAAGTAGGAATAAATGTTCAACCACATGTGAAATAGTTATTATAGAGGTAATTTATACTTTGGGTGGAAGATTTAACCAATCATATTATACAATTATACCATCATATTCATAGAATATGATGGTATAATTAGGTTGCTTTGACACATTTTATATCAGTTGCCTTGATAGTTTATAAAAAAAACCCATATTTGAATATTTGTTTCAGTTTTATTTTTTAATATATCTATGAGAACAGAGTATGATCACATACACAAAGATCAGCCTTGGATGCTTGATTTGTGCTTCAGGTGGTTTTGGTGAAAATAGTTTGGTGATTGACCTGAGCACATAAATCCAGCCTTTGTAACTATTCATAAAGATATAAGATTAGGATATTTATACCACATAAGCAGGAACATCCCTGAGTTGCTTTAGGGAGTATACCACCCCTAAACTGGCCCTCATTCTCATTTTCCATGGTAACCCTGTGTAGACTGATGTTCAGAAGCAAGGGAAGCCATGATGGATCACCATGATGCCAGAGTAGTTGGCAGTTTTCCTGCTGCCCTTACAGCCACTTCCTGACCAACGAAAAAGTTTTAAGGACTCCAGAGTCAACAGGTTGCCAGTTGAACCTAGAGTAATGGCAGGTGTTGAATGAAGAAAACCTAAACTGACCAAATTCTAGAGTCTTAAACCTGTTTAATTAAGATCAGAGTCAACCTTATTTTTATAAGTGGGGGCGGGGAAGCAAGAAATAGTAGACCAGTAGAATCACCACATTTTCAATGCATGAAAATTAATTGCCTATATGTAAGTCATAAATCTTTCTCTAAAAAATATTTCTCAAAATTTCATAACACTTAATAATTTAAATTACTGACCTTAATATTTTATCCTAGTATGTGCATCAGTAGCACGAACTCCCAGGTATTCTGTTATATTTGGAATTTTTCTATTTGAACTTAATGTATAGGAATACATACCAGGTTAATTGATATGTAGGTTAATACTTTCTGACCTCAGCCAAAATATTTTAAGTGGCTCACTTTCGAAGGAAGACTCTGAGCCTATAGAGTGATAATAATAATGATACTAGCAGTAAGAAACACAAAAATTTGAACAATAAAGTGCTTTTAGGCAACTCAGATAAATATTTTTATTATTTCTATATTATAATAAAAAACTGGGCTACTGAGAAGTGAAGTATTTTACACAAGGTCACGTATGACTATGAAGTGGTAGAATTAGGATTCGGACCTGCATCACCTGACTCCAAAGGCCTTGCTCTATCGACTGCCATCTCCCATGTTTCTATAGTCAGAGACTGAAGGCACCAAGAAGATGACTTAGCAGAGCCCTTGTATTTTATTAAAAAGAGGACCCAATTGAACCACAGGGCGGGGGGTGTAATTTAAAAACACCAGTGATTCTGAATGACAGAACAGTTTGACCCCCCTTGGTATGACACTCAGTCTACTGGGACACTGTCTAAATGACACCAAGCATTGAGGCACATAAATGCAATGATAGAGCCATCTTCTCTGCCATCTCTCTTCACTGAGAATGGAAACCATCCACACAGCTTGTTGTCTATAATTCTTAGCAAGAATTCACTATTCCACTGTCCTGAACATCATTTTACTCTTCTGGAAGACTATTATCCAGAAAGAAGAGAGATGCAACAAGCCTATTTTCATTCTAGGAACTTTCTGAAAGATTCATAAATTCTTTAATAAAAACAATTTTTAATAGAATGAATAATAATGCTTTCAAGATTCTTCGAAATTTTTGCTTCAAAAGTATCACCGACTGTTTCTACAAATCCTAAACCATTTATTAATGATCTTTACCTAAGAGCTGTTAAACCTCTTGCATTGAAAGACCTGTCTTTAAAAAAAGCAGACTTAAAAATCTTACTATATCCCAACTGAAACCTTCTCCCTCAGAGACTCTAATAAGGTTCTGAAGAGGGCATTCTCCACATCTAATAATAAGCTCATACTTTCCAGCAAGTGGATTTGGTGGTATTTGGGGGACCAACATTCAACACCTCTTGAGGGAAGGTTGGTCCCTTCTTCCTGGAACCTTTCTTTGGCAACTTTCCTTGTCACCCACCCCAAATGAAAACAGAAGCCATCAAAACTTGCCCATATGTTGAATATTGAAACTTTTTATACCTTATTAATAGGATCATCATTTTTACTTATCACTCTGTAAGTGCAAACAAAATGTTCTCAATATATAAATACTTGAGGATTTATGTCAACCCATTTTAATGCTAAATTTTTGCTCTTTTTTTTAGAATTTCCAAAGAATTCACCAAAAATCATCCTTTGTTTGCTTAAGTGAATTATTGTAGACATAGGACAGACACAGCATAATTTAGTGAGAAAATTATGATTATCTTTAACTAGATATCATCAAGAAGAATCAATATATAAATTATCTCAAGCACCCCATAGCACCTAGGTATATAATGTGTGCTCAGTCCATGTTAATTTAATGAGTACAATTAAGTTGGTACATTATGGGAAAGTTAACCTTTTCTTTTTATTTTATTTTATTTTTTTTGCGGTACTAGGGATTGAACCCAGGGGCATTCTACCTCAGAGCTATACTCCCAGCCCTATTTTTTTTTTTTTTTTTTTTGCAGTACTGGGGATTGAACTCAGGGGCATTCTACCTCCGAGCTACACCCCCAGCCCTATTTTTTATTCTTTATTTTGAAACTGAGTCTCACTAAGTTGTGGAGTGCCTCACTAGGTAGCTGAGGCTGGCCGCAAACCCGGATCCTCCGGTCTCAGCCTCCCGAATGCTGGGATTACAAGCGTGCACCACCATGCCCGGCTCCCAACCCTATTTTTTATTCTTTATTTTGAAACAGGATCTCATAAGTTGCGGAGTGCCTCACTAGGTAGTTGAGGCTGGCTGCGAACCCCGATCCTCCGGTCTCAGCCTCCCAAATGCTGGGATTACAAGAGTGCGCCACCATGCCCGGCTGTTAACTTTTTCTTGAAAATAACTTACATTTCTATTGTTTTCTTTCATATGTATAATGTTATAGAGTATTTGAAATGTGTAACCATAGCTTAAAGAATAACAATACAAGAGCAAACATGTATTCACAACCTGGATTAAGACATCTAATGTTACTAGGACATCAAGTATTCCTATGCTATGTTTTTACAGTGAATTATCATAGCTTCTATCACAAGGATGTATCTCAAGTGTACTGAGCAACCGCTATGTAAATTTATTCTTCTAATGACATCCCCCCCAATCTGCATGTGGTGTTTTATCTGTTTAGAATGTGGGTTGGCAATAAACCTTTCAGATGAAAAATATTTGTTAATATAAAAAGTCCTGGTAGTTTATTCAACAGTGATTTCCTTTTTTCTTCCTAGCCCATACTGAAATTGTTCTTGCATGCTTTTTGATCCCATAACCATTTGTACCAATGCCTACACATCCACCCATTCAGAGCCCTGTTTCTGTGCTATCACTCCGAGACTTGGGGAAGGATTGTGTGTTTGTTTAGTCTTTTCTCCAGCACCTTGTATGTAATATGTGCTCAGTACATGTTAATTGAATGAGTAGCTAGTTAAATGACTAGCAGCCAGTAAGATTTGGATAAATCTTTGGTTGCTTAACATTCTAATTGCTATGATTTGGCTATGGTTTATGTGTATCCCCCCCAAAAGTTATGAGTTAGGGCTTGACCCTCAGGGTGGTGATATTGGGAAGTCCTGGGATCTTTCAGAGGAAGGGCTTAGTGGGACATCCTTAAGTCAATTGGGGGGTGTTGTAGGATTGTAGGGAGGGATCATAGGACTTGTCCCTCTGACTTCCTGTTATGTGTGCAGATCTCTTCTGTACACATGCTTCCGCCATTGTCATCCACCATGAGGTGATTCAGGTAAGGGGGACCCTTGCCAGAGTCTTCTCTATGCTGTTTTGACTTAAAATGTGAGCTAAATAAACTCCTTTTCTTTATAATGTTAACCTGTCTCAGATATTTCATTTTTGTAACAAAAATTAACTTAACACACTTATTGTTCCCTCTTGGCTTCCTGCTCTCTCACTATCGGTGTTAGATGTGGACCCCTGATATCAACTGCAGATACTCCTCCCCTATTGGGAGAGGACAAAATTAGTGGGTTAATAGCCATAATTTATCATGATTTCCCTTGTATTTACTCTTTTTATCTTTATTTTCCATTAAAATTTTCCACTAGATTTTTTCTTATTTCAAAAAAGATATCATGGAGTGGTATAGCTGAGTCATATGGAGGCTTCATTCCTGGTTTATTGAGGAACCTTCATATTGATGAGGTAGAATAGGAAGTGTAAAAAAGTTAGCAGGAAGGAGGCGCTGGAAGGATAGGAAAAAATATAGTTTTAAAAAATCTGGAGAGTTTTAAGCCAACTCCACCCCTTGGAAGTTTCTTTGTTTCCACACCAGTAATCTCTGGAAAAGCCCTGCCCCCACCTGAGATTCACCACCAAAGATAACCCCCAGAAGCCCTGCCCCCACCTGAGGCAGCCAACTCCCATCCATCCTGAAACCTGAGAAAAGAGGAGGATCCAACTTTTCCTGTGACCTGCCCCCACCTGAGAAGCCCACCTATCACCCACCTGAAACCTGAGAAAGAGGGACTGGGGAGGGAAGGACCCCGCCCTCTTATATTTTTTCCCCTCTACACCCCTTCCTTTGTCCTTTTGTGGCCTGCTCTTCGACCTGTCCTGGTGGTCCAGGATTTGCCCTTTGCCCCTCTTCCTGAGTTCCTGAATAAAGACCTGCCTGTTGTTCCTGACTGGCTCGTGTTAAAATTCTTTTTTATCACGGAGGCCAAAGAACCCACGAGTGGGACTGAGTTTTACCCACGACAATATTGATTTTCATGGTGGTTGTATTAACTTACAATCCTAACAACTGCATGTAAGGCTTCCTATTTCCCCACATTCTCACCAGCATTTATTATTGTTTGTATTCTTGATGATTGACATTCTTACTAGAGTTAGATGGAATCTCAACATGGTTTTGACTTGCATTTCCCTGATTGCTAAGGATGTTGAATATCTTTTTCATATATTTTCTGACCATTTGTATTTATTCTTTTGAGAAGTTTCTATGACCCAGAGACATACAGAGAAATACCCTGGGATCTGAAATGTCTGTATAGAGGTAACTGACACTCACTTCCTCCTTCTCCACAAGGAAGAACAAAAATGAAAGGGGTATAGCTGTATTTTTGAGGAAAGTGACCGTAGGAGAACACTGGAATCAGCAAAAGAGAGTCAGAAACCTTGGACAATAGAATAGAAAGAGAAAAATTCCCTGGAATTTGCCACCTAAGCATCACAGGAGATAGGGCATCTCCTTTGTGGGGTAAAGGTAAAAGAGATAGTCACAGGAAATTCTATCACTGTGAATGCCGGCAATCCTAGCTACTTCAAAATTACACAGTCTTCAAAGGGTTGCAGCCCCCTTAAATAAATAACCTGAAATCTCCATAGTAGTCTTGCTGTGGAAAAGGATCTCACATCATCTCCAAGCAAGTACTCCTGTGCTATAGCCAGGAGCTATCTTGAGAAATGAGCTATTGTCTGAATTTGGATTGCTCTAGGGGACATAAACCTCTGCCCATCTCTGGATCCCCATGAACACTACACTACAATGGAATGGGAGCAGGGGGAGGGGTGGTAACTGCCTCTGAACCCAACTTGACACAGAATAGTGACTGTGAAGTAAGCTCACTGGGTGCCCTGCATTGTAGGGAATGGGTGTTGCCACACTGGGGAGAATGGAAGGTGTTGCCCTTGAGAAGGAGGCAATCAGGTCACTGTCTTCTGAGACCATGAGTGTGACTTGTCAGTGACAGGACTGCAGGCAAATGCCCATTTGGTTCACACCATCCTTCTCTCCTGTACTATGTTCAGGCACTGTCACTAACAGAGCAGGAAGGGAACACCGAGGTTCCTGCTGCTGCCTCACCCACATTAGGGTACTGAAGGAACCTTGAGCAACTGTCTGTCTCCAGCCCACTCCCTTCCCCAGACATGCACAGCTGGAGGGGACAGAAATCAACTCTTCTTAGCTCTGGACAGTTCTACTCCTGGGTCTCTCCCAGGCAGGGACTAAAATTGAAGGAGTCGGGGTGGGAGTGGGGGAGGCTGGGGGTTATCCCACCCCTAGACATTCATAGCCAAAAGGTACCCCAAGAGGAACTTTCCCCAATTCAGGCTGTGGTCATACTCCTGGGCGTGCACTGCCACCAGACTGGCAGGAGAAATTCATGGTTCCACCTGTGCCATATTCCTGCCCTGCTGCCACATGTGCTTTGACCATGCATGGTTGTCGGGACCAAATTTGAGCACAACACAGCAGGTGCTGTGGTTCCCACCATGGCCTCTTTCTGGGCAACATCTGGGTCCACACCACTGACTGGACAGAGGAAAAGTGCTTCAGGCCACTCACTACTGCAAGCTGGTCCAGGGCCAGAGGACTTTGCTAGTAGCTGAATTAGCATCAACCAACAATGCCTGAAACACACACACACACACACACACACACACACACACTCACTCACACACACATTGTCCCACAGGAGCCACCACTCATTTGATAGAAGTGGCCACACACTGAGCACCCCATACCCATTGCTGTCTATACCACACCAGCCTGAACTGCTGGTGTCCCCATTATTGCATGGCCTGCTGAGATGGTAGGTCTTTTCATTTTTGCCATGGTGCACACTGTAGCCAAGGTCATTATTCACAGCTAGAGAAGCTATAAGAAGACTATACTGTGGCACCCAGCTAGAACAAAGCCAACACTGAGTAACACCCCAACACCTCAAGACACATCTTAATGAAGATGGTCTTCAGTAAGAAGGCCACTCCATATAAATGATAGATATCTAATCCACTAGATGCACAAATCTCGGTGTAAAAGCATAAGAAATTTGAAAAAACAAGCTAACGAAATGGCTCCAAAAGAATATAGTAACTCTTTAGCAACTGATTCCAAAGAAATCAAAATGAACAAAATGTTGGATAAGAAATTGAAAAGAATGATTATGAAAAAGCTCATTGGTATTCAGGAGAATGTAGATAAATAGTTAAATAAAATTAGAAGTCAATGAAGAATATGGTTGAGAAATTCAACAAAGAGAGATCTCGAAAAATGATCACATATTTTAGAAGTAAAGAGTTTAATAAGTATTGAAAAAAACAGTTGAAAGCCTCAACAATAGACTAGACCAAGCAGAAGAAAGAATGTGTGAACTGAAAACTTAGAGACAGGTAACTTGTTGCAATATTCTAGGCAGAGCCAAGCATGTTGGTCCACATCTGTAATTCAGGTACTTGGAAGTATGAGACAGGAGAATCACAGGTTCAAAGCTAGCCTCAACAATGTAGTGAGACCCTGAGCAACTTAGCGAGACTCTGTTTCAAAATAAAATAAATAGCTGAGCATGGTGGTGCACACTCGTAATCTCAGTACTTGAGAGGCTGAGAGAGGAGAATCATAGGTTGGTGGCCAGCCTCAGCAACTTACTGAGGCCCTCTGCAACTTAGTGAGACCCTGTTTCAAAATAAAGAATTAAAAATAGGGCTGGGGGTGTAGCTCGGAGGTATAGTGCCCCTGGGTTAAATAAAAAATAAATAAAATAAAATAAAGGGTTGAGGTATGACTTGGAGGTGGAATACCCCTGAGCTCAACTCCCAGTACCAAAAAAAGAAAAGCAGAAAGAAAAAGAAATACTCTAGTTAGTCAAAACCAAACCAAAGCATAACAGCAACAGCAACAAGAACACACGCACACACACACACACACACACACACACACACACACACACACATACACACATAAATACATAAATAAATAAATAATAAAGGAAAGGAAAGAGAGAAGTATAAAGGCCTATGGGACATTATTAAATCAACAAACATTCACATTTTCAGAATACTTGAAGATGGGGAGATACAAGTTAAGGGAAGAGAAAACCTATTCAATGAAATAGTAATAGAAGACTTCTCTATCTTAGGAAAGATATGACCATCTATGTATTGAAGGCTTATAGGATCTCAAATACACATGGCTATAAAATATCTTCATCACAGCATATTGTAATCAAACTGACAAAAATACAAGAGAAAGAAAGAATTTAAAAATATGTAAAAGAAAAAGTCAAAGTCACATTTAAGGGTAACTATGAGACTAATAGCAGACTTTTTAGCAGAAATCCTACATACCAAAGGGAATGGAATGATATATTCTAAGTCATAAAAAAATAACTGCCAACCAAGATTACCATGCACAGCAAAGCTATCCTTAAGAAATGAAGGATAAATAAGGATCTTACAAAATAAGGAAAAAACTAAGGAAATTAAGTATTCTAGGCTGGCCTTAGAAAAGATACCTAAGGGAATTCAACATCCAGAAATGAGAAAAGGATAACAACCATCATGACAATATATGAAAGCATAAATCCTATTAGAAGAGCAGATATAGCCGGGCGTGGTGGCGCACGCTTGTAATCCCAGCATTCGGGAGGCTGAGACCGGAGGATCCAGGTTCCAGGCCAGCCTCAACTACCTAGTGAGGCAGTCTGCAACTTAGTGAGACTCAGTTTCAAAATAAAGAATAAAAAATAGGGCTGGGGGTATAGCTCGAAGGTAGAATGCCCCCGAGTTCAATCCCCAGTACCGCAAAAAAAGAAATAAAAAAAAGGAGAGCAGATATACAAGAAATAGGAAATAATCAAATATCAATACTTTGAAATATCAAACCACAAAGATGAACAAGAAAGAACAAAAAATATTCAAAACAACTAGAAGAACAGCAAAATAATAGGAATAAATTATTA
The DNA here is from genome assembly GCA_004027655.1 of Graphiurus murinus. Classification (NCBI taxonomy): domain Eukaryota; kingdom Metazoa; phylum Chordata; class Mammalia; order Rodentia; family Gliridae; genus Graphiurus; species Graphiurus murinus. The sequence continues at coordinate 43,131 of PVLC010008006.1, forward strand.
CCTATCAATTATTTGAATATAAATGGCCAAATTCTTCAATTATAAGATAAAGACCAAATGTCTAAAACAAGATTCAACAATATGCAGCCTACAAGAAATACACTTCACTAGTAAAGATATACACAGACTGATAGTGAGTGGATGGAAAACCCTTAGTACCATATATTTATTGTCATTTGTGTCTTCTTTTGGAAAGTGTTTATTTAGTTCAATTGCCCATTTTTGACTGTTTTTTTTTTTTAGTATTATGTTTTTAAGTTATTTGTATATGTTCAATATCATGCAGATGCAAATCAAAACTACACTGAGATTCCATCAAACTCCATTTAGAATGGCAATCATCAAGAATACAAAAAATAATAAATGCTGGTGAAGATGTGAGGAAATAGGAAGTCAGAGGTAAATTCAAAATTTTTCCCAAGCACATCAAAATGGAAATACAACCTACCAATACTTGTGGGATACAGCAAAATCAGTACAAAAGTGTGTTGAGTAAAACAAGATTCAACAATATGCAGTCTACAAGGAATATACTTCACCAGTAAAGACATACACAGACTGAAAGTCAGAGGATGGAAAATGATGCTCACATATTTGTTGCCATGTTTTTCTTCTTTTGCGACGTATCTATTTAATTCAATTGCCCATTTTTTGAAGTCAGAATATTATAGTGACACATGCATATTTATGTTTATAGCAGCAAAATTCACAATAGCCAAATTATGGAACCAACCTAGGTGTCCATCAATAGATAAATAGATTATGAAAACCTGGTATATACACACAATGAAATTTTACTTATCTATAAAGAAGATTAAATTCTGTAATTTTCAGAAAAATGGATAGAACTAAAGAATACTATGCTAATGAGATAAGCCCATCACAGAGGGTGAAGGGTCATGTGTTTTCTCTCATGTGGAAGCTGGGGAGAAATTGGGATACAAAAGGGACTCCATATAAAGGAGAAACCCAAGTGGAGCAATGGAGGGGGTCCAGAGGAAGCAGCTGTCTGTGTGTAGGGGAAATGAGGGAGACTTGATGAAGGAAAAACTTCAATTGATGTTATGTAGCTATAGAAAAATATCAATGTCAATATCAATATTGTATAAGAGGAAAGGTAGGGAGTGAGTGGGGTAAGATCTGGGGGGAAGCTCAGCACGAACTGTGTTTATGTATGTGCCTCTCACTCTGAACTTCAATATATGATTACAATGCACCAATAAAAGTATATTAAAAGCAATAAAAACATATAATACTGGCTGTGGAAAAAAAAGAAAATGCTGCTCAAATCAAACAGAAACCTCAAACAAGCAGGAATAGCTATACTTATATCTGGAAAAATACACTTTAGTACAAAACCTATAAGAACAGTCAAAGAAGGTCACTATATAATAATCAAGGGTCAACTCATCAAGAAGATATAATGATTGCAAACCTATATGCACCTAATGTTGGAACACCCAATTTTATAAAACTAGCACTATTAGACCTAACAGGAGAGATAGGCTCCAATACAATAATAGTGGGTGATGTCAGCACCCCACTTTCACCAGTAGGTAGATAATACAGACAAAAATTCAACCAAAAACATCCTAGAGTTAAATGAAACTATATCAAATGGATATAACAGACATGTATAGAACACTCTGTCCAACAGCTATAGTGTACACACTATTATTGTCAGTTTATGGAACTTTCTCTAGGATAGACCACATATAGACCATAAGACAAGTCTTAAAATTTGAAATAAAAACTGAAATCATATCTATCTTTTCTGAGCACAAAAAAATGAAACTAGAAGTCAACAACAAAAGAAAGTTTAGAAATTATACAAATGCATGGATACTAAATAACACACTTTTGAATAAATAATGGGTTATCAAGGAAGTCAGAAGGGAAATTTAAAAATTTCCCCAACTAAATGAAAATGAAAACACAACCTATCAAAATTTGTGGTTATAATAAACATTATATCTTGTTATAGAGAAAAAAAATCTGTGAACAAATTAGATAGAGAAGGATCATACCTCACCATAAATAGACTCTATATGACAAACCTGTGGCCAACATCAGACTGAATGGGGAAGAGCTGAAGCATTTCTTATAAGGTCAGGAAGAGGAAATGTATATTGATTCTGGCTATTTTTCCAATATAGTAATAGAAGTTTTAACCAAAGCAAGTAGGCAAGAATAACAAATAAAAAGCATACTAACATGAATGAAAGAAATAAAATTACCCGTGTTTTCAGATATGATTCTATATATAGGAAAATTCAAAGACTCCCCCAAAAGATTATTAGAACTGATAAGTTAATTTAGTAAATAGCTTGATATAAAAATCAACATAGAAAGCAGGGCGTGGTGGCGCATGCTTGTAATCCCAGCATTGGGGAGGCTGAGACCTGAGGATCCGGGTTCGCGGCCAGCCTCAGCTACCTAGTGAGGCACTCCGCAACTTAGTGAGACTCGGTTTCAAAATAAAGAATAAAAAATAGGGCTGAGGGTATAGCTCGGAGGTAGAACGCCCCTGAGTTCAATCCCCAGTACCGCAAAAAAATAAAAAAATAAAAAAATAAAAATAAAAATCAACATAGAAAAATTGGTAGTTTTTCTATACAATAATGAATTTGCTGAGAAAGAAACCATGAAAGTAACCCCATTCACAATAGCTACCATGACAAAGAATACCAATGAATATAACCAAGGAAGTAAAAGACTTCTACAATAGAAATTACAAACCGCTGATGAAAAAATTGAATACAAAGAGAGAGAAAGAGAGAGAGAGAGAGAGAGAGAGAGAGAGAGAGAGAGAGAGAGAGAGAGAGAGAATTGGAATACTTTCTGTGTTCTTGGATTAGAAGAACTAATATTGTTAAAATATCTATACTTCCAAAAGTGATCTACAGCTTCAATAAAATCTTCATCAATATATCAATGACATTCTTCACAGAACGAGAAAAAATTTTCTAAAATTCATATGGTAGCATAAGAGACCCCAAATAGCCACAGCAATCTTAAGCAAAAATAATGAAATTCATTTCAAGACCATAGTAACCAAAATAGCATGGTAAGGATATAAATACAGAAAAAAAAAGATCAATGGGACAGAATAAAGATCCCAGAAATAAACCCACATATTTTCAATCAATCAATTCTTGGTAAAGTTGCCGAAAACATAAATTAGAAAAAGGACAGTATCTTCAACAAATAGTGCTAGAAATACTGGATATTCACATGCAGAAGATTAAAACTTGCCTTCTACCTCTCATTCTGCACAGGAATCATCTCAAAATGGATCAAAGACCTATAACTAAGACCTGACTCTCTACATTTTCTGGAAGAAAATATTGGGGGAAACACTTCAAAGCATTGTTACAGTCAATGATTTTCTGGATAAGACCCCAAAAGCACAGGAGACAAAAGCAAACATTGGCAAATTAAATTACATCGAACCAAAATGCTTTTGCACAACAAAGGAAATAATCAACACAGAGAAGAGAAAATACTTTCCAACTACTCATCTACTCATCTAACCAAAAGTTAATATCCAGAATACATAAGGAAGTAAAAAAAAATCTAACAACAAAAAACCAAGGAATCCAATTTAAAAATGGGCAGCTGGGCGTGGTGGCACATGCTTGTAATCCCAGTACTTGGGAGGCTGAGACTGGAGGATCCGGGTTCATGGCCAGCCTCAGCTACTTAGTGAGGTTCTCCACAACTTAGTGAGACCCTGTTTCCAAGTAAAGAATAAAAAATAGGACTGGTGAGTGTAGCTCGGAGGTAGAATGACCCTGGGTTCAGTCCGCAGTATTGAAAAAAAAAAATGGGCAAATTGTCTGAATAGATATTTTTCAAAAAAGAAAAAAAAATACAAATGCCACCCCCCAAAATACATAAAAAGACCTATAGAAGCTCACTATTACTATTACTCTCTGTTAGGTAAATGCAAATCAAAACCACAATTAGATACCATCTCACTCTAGTAAGAATGGCTATAATAAAACAACAACCATAGCAGAGTAAATAATAAATAAATAAATAAATAAATAAATAAATAAATAAATAAAAATTATAGCAAAGATGTAGAGAAAAAGAAACTCTTATTCACTATTGGAAGGAATGTAAATTAGTTTAGTTATTATGAAGAACAATATGAAGGTTTCTCCCATCAAAACTGAAACTATCATGTGATCCAGCTATCACATGACTAGGCATAGATCCAAAGGAAATGGAATCAGCATACCAAATAAATACCTGCATACTGATTCTTATTGTAGCACTGTTTATCATACATAAGATATGCAATCAGTCTAGATGCCCAACAATAGATGAATGAATAAAGAAAATGTGAGATATCACATACATGCATGGAGTATTATTCAGCTATAAAGAAGAATGAAATTCTGTCATTTGCAGCAAAATATATGAAACTGGGGGATAGTATGTTAACTGAAATAGGCCAGACATGAAAAGACAAAATGCTACATGTTTACTCTCATGTATGGAAGATAAAAAATGTTGCTCTGAAAGTAGAATAATTATTACTCTTCATTAGGAAAGCTATGAAGGAAGCAGGTGGAAAAATGTTGGCTAGACTTGATCAGTGCACACTGCATGCATGTATGAAAATATCCCACTGATCTCCACTAATATGTATGTTTGAATAAATGTTAAAATAAAATATAAATATATAAAAATGTTCAAAATCACTTAAAGTAAATTTTAAAATTGAAAAAAGAAATATAACTTTTCCAATTCTACCTTTCTGAATAACTTTTATCAGCTAGCCTGTTCTAGTCTTTTATCAATGTTCTCAAAACTCCGTGCAGGTTGGTCTCTATCATCTATCTATCTATCTATCTATCTATCTATCTATCTATCTGTCATCATCTACCTATCATCCACTGATCTTTATCTACAAGACAAATCGAATTTCCCCAAAGTTGTCATGCTGCCCTCGGAAGGAATTGTATCATACATATTATTCTGCAGCCTTATTTTTCTATTCAACAACAAATCATGGTTTGTGAATTTAAGCCTAATTTATTTCTAAAAAAAAATGACTACTTAAATTCCATAGTATAGATGAGATGCAAGATAATCAGCTATTCCTTTTTTAAATGAATATTCTGGTTTTTAATTCTTTGCCTTTTCAAGCAATGCTGCATTTAACAGTGTGAGTGGGTGTGTTTGTATGTGTGTGTGTGTGTGTGTGTGTGTGTGTGTGAGAGAGAGAGAGAGAGAGAGAGAGAGAGAGAGAGAGAGAGAGAGAGAGTATGTGTATTTTCTCCTTGCCTTATAAACTATCAGAGACAGCACACAAAGTAAATTGCTAGGACTTCTCATTGCAGTTCTTCATCTTACAGGAGTTTCTTTACTGAGGACAAAATAAGATAAGCAATAAGGAGATGAGGTATTTCAGCTCATTTCCTAAGAGGATATGGAATTTTGCTACAGTATAAGTTGAAATGAGACTTTAAAATAGTTTCTAATTTCATCTTGTGGTACTGGGCAGACCATCAAAGAAAAGTAATCAAAATAAAAAACAAAAGCTTTCTGTTTGGGGAATATATAAACAAAGAACTTGAATGAGTTGGATGGCAACTGCTTCTTGTTAGAAAAACATTATTTTACTACAAAATAAACGAAACATTTAATGTTCCAATTTCATTTGGGACTGATGTATGCTTGAAGGCACAACTCCTTTTGCTAATCACAAACTCAGAACTCCTTGGATCATCACCATATTGGAGGAGAAAATTCAAACATCCAGCTGCCTCCCACAGAAAGTCTATAATTGGAGTGGAAAGAGTGGAGATAATGCATAGCTCTTACCCCATATAAGGAAAGCCCACAAGGCATGCAGAAGTGTTTGCACTATATTCAAAATGTTGTATGACAGAAAGGATTCTGAAAACTAGTTTGGAAACTAAAATTTGAACCATAATGCATGCTTATGAAAAATACAGTACGGACATTTCTTTCAAAAATATAGAATCACATCAACGTTTTTCTCACCATATCAACTTCACTTATGATATAAAATGACAGTTATGGTATTGTTCAAAATTCATTCCTTTAATTTTTAAAGTTGAAGACCTTATAAACCTTGTTCTATGCCATACACTGAGCTTGCAAAGAAGAGCTAGACAAATACAGTCCCTCTTTATGTCACCCCAGCCTGCAGCAAGGGCACAGGTGATTATACTGCAGTGTGATGAGGGTCGTAATGGGGGATTCCATGTTCCTTATGAAGGGGTATCTGGCCCAGAAGTAGGGTCCTTCTGGAGGCCTTCTGGATCTGAAAAAGGAAGACCTTTTGAGACAGTCCTGTCTAAAGAGAGGGAAATCTAAGAGTTTGGTAAAAAGTATTTCAGGCAGAGGATACACTCTCGAAAATCAGGGAGCAAAAAAGAACACAATTTAATTAGGGCATTAAATGATGTTTGAAATGGATAGAGCATAGTAAATAAAGAGTAATGGGATGGTGAGAGGTCTGGCAATGGCTACAGGAGAAAAGAACATGATGCAGGTTCTGCTTCTGCAAGGTCATGCTGGCTGTAATGTGAAGAGGAGAGAAGAGCCCTAGAGATGAGCTAAAAAGATGCTGCCTTTTTTTTTTTTTTTTTAAGTGAGATGATGGTAGCCCAATGGAAATGGAGACAGAGAAATGCAACCATTTTTTCAGATATATACTAGGAGTCTCATTTGTTTGGAAGAAGAGTATCTGATAGTCCTGCACTTACTTTGAGACAATTTCTTCTCTCAAAAAGTAGAGGAAGCAAGGAGTCACATTGTTCATTTGAACTCAATTCTAACCAACATGGAAACAAATTAATGCTATTGTGACTACTCCTGTGGAAAGGTTTTGTGGTTTACTGATGACCCAGCCAGACAAAACAGTGAGCTGAGACTCAGAATATATGCTTAGAACCTATCCAGAAATATTGAATTTCCTCTATTAGTGAATAACTTTGGTTTAAGAAGTTTGCACATAAGCTTGTTTCTTGCTTTCATATTTGAAATAACACTATAAAATACCATTTGTTTTCATGCGAGCTCAGAGGTAGAACTTTTGTTTTCATATAGGGAGATTAACAGATTTCATATTTGGGTACTATCATTAAATAAAAGAGAAACTGACCAAAGGATGTGTACCCAGAACTGGGCCACCACGATGACAAAGGAATACTAAAGAGTGCCATGCTTTAAAATACTTTTGTAGGAGATGAGGACACCATGGACAACAAGACAGAACCAGATCTGTTCTCAAGGAGAATTATAAGGACTAGATAAAGAAAGTGGGTGCAGAGATACATGCCTATAAACCCACTGTGAGGGAAACTGAGACAGGAGGATCCCAGGTAGGAGGCCAGCCGGGCACAATAAATTAGAAAAGTCCTGTTTCAAAATAAAATATATGAAAAGAGCTGTGGGTATAGCTCAGAGGTAGAATGCCTCTGAGTCCAATCTTCTACCACAAAAGGGAGGGAGAGAGTGGTTATGGGGAAGAGACAAACAAAAAGCTTGGCTTCGATGACCTAAAAATACCCTACATGTGGGAAGGGGGCACAAATTATTCTGTAAAAACTAGAAAATAAAATTGGGTCACCAATGTATAGAATTTAGAAGAGGAGGATTGCAACTCTTTAGGGGGAACAACTTTCTAAAAGTTCTTATTATTGTGAAACATCCTAAATGAGGTGGTTTGGTAGTATGCATTTGACATCTACTATTTTATTTAAACTTCAAGTCATTCTATGAGATAATTGGAATTGATAACCCCACTTTACATATGAAGAAATTGAGTTTCAGAAATCATAGAATTAGAACACATGATAAGATTTTATGTGCTCTTGTGTACTATGAACTCCTCCACTTCCCCATTAACAAAAAGGCTAATTAAATGACTATCGACAAATTCCTCTAAAAGTAAAGGGAGGATAGGTTACCAGCATTGTAAGGGTCCTCCTAAATTTCACACGCAACTATTCTAGATATTTCTAGACTATGGAAAACATATACTAAAAACTAAGAAATTCTTCAATTGATGAAATTTTAGAGATGATGAACAGATTAGTTGCTGCCAGGGTTGGAGGGTGGGTGGTAGGTAGGTGTGGTTACAAAAGATACCCTTGTGGTAAAGAACTGTTCTGTGTCATGACTATTGTGATGGTAACAATAACCTGTATATGTGATAAGATTGTGTAGTACTAGACACACACACAAGTGCATATAAAGCTGGAGAAATCAAGCCAGGCATGGTGGCGCACGCTTGTAATCCCAGTATTTGGGAGGCTGAGACTGGAGGATCTGGGTTTACGGCCAGCCTCAGCTACCTAGTGAGGCATCTGCAACTTAGTGAGACCCAGTGTCAAAATAAAGAATAAAAAATAAGGCTGGGGATATAGCTCGAAGGTAGAATGCCCCTGAGTTCAATCCCCAGTACCAAAAAAAAAAAAAAAAAAAAAAAAAAAAAAAAAAAAAAAAAAAAAAAAAAAAAAAAAAGAAAGAAAGAAAAAAGAGAAAAAAAAGCTGGAGAAATTGAAATAAGGTTGATGGATGCCTATTTCTGGTTGTGATATCATATAAGTATGCAAGATGTGTTACTACTGGGAGAGGCTACAGAGTGTATGCATAATTGTATTATTTTTTTGCAACTACATGTGAATCTATATGAAAGCATATGTGATACCAATAGGCAAACTATGAAACCAAGTGTCTGTCAACAGATGAATGGATTATGAGACTATGGTATATACATACAATGGAATTTTATTCAGCCATAAAGAAGAACAAAATTATGTCATTTGTAGGAAAATGGATGGAACTAGAGGATATTATGCTAAGTAAGATTAGCTAATCCCAGAAAGTGAAAGGCCATATGTTTTCACCCATATATAGAAGCTAGAGAGAAATGAGGAAACAAAAAGAATTTTAGATAAGTAAGGGGAAACATGAGTAGAACATTGGGAGGAAGATGGGAGGTGAAAGGGGAAATTTGATGAAGGAAACTGAATAATCCTACGGTTATATATGAAGTTATTAACACCAATTTGAATATTATGCATGCTCAAGGGGAGGGAGTGGGGTGGGACTTGGAGGGAAACACAAGTGTGCATATATGTTTCTATCAGCCTGAACCTCATTATGATGTATAATTATAATGCACCAATTAAAAAAAAAACGTGATTAGAAAGAAGCAAACAACTAGGTAACCACTGGCTCTTTTCCTCCCCTATACCTTTCCCCTGCCCCATGATTTTTTCATGGGGAAACCCAGAAGTTATTGAAGGATCCACCTGCTCCTTTTGTATTCCCAGAAGCAAGTCAGACTTAAGACATTAAACCCATGTTTCTGTGTACTGGAAACATTAATTATTCCACGTAGGGCTTTTATTTACATTTCTCTACAATACTCAGGAAAGTGCTCTCTGGAAAGTTCATGCTGGGAGATAACAAAAGGCCCAGTATTTGTTGATTTTAGTGAATGAAACTAAGGGAAAAATCACATAATCAAACTACAAACTTTTATCCTTCAGCACTTTATAGTATTGGGGTGGTAACTTGAATGATATTGGCAAAGAAGACTGGCTCAGGCATCCAACTTTTCAAAGAGCATGAAGAAAAATGTTACAGTCCTTATTTTCTCTGATTATGAAGGTAATAATCTACATTATTTTAACAAAGAAAATATAAAAATCACATAAAATTTCACCAGTCAAATACACATACTAATTTTTCTTTAGCCATCTTATTATTCTTACCCAGGGCACTTTTTTATTGTAAATAGCACATACTCATTCAGATCTTGCATGCTTTAGGCATAATTAGATCTAAGAGTTCTCGGGCTCTCCAATTCTTAATTATGTTTACTTTTGAGTTGGTTCTAGCCTTAGATAAGTTTTTTCATTCTTGGTTGCAAGAGTGGTCATAGCAGGTTTAGGCTTCTAGCTCATGTTTTGGCAATCTTTGATGGAAATAAGACTTCTCCTGCCCGACAGCTCTAATAAAGGTCCTAAATTCAGTCTAATTAACTTGGCTGGTTTAAGGGTCCATGTCTGAACCAATCACAAAGCAAATAATTAGATTGTGCTAATTGGTCAGGTCTGGGTAAAGGATACAAAGTCAGGGCAAGGCATGAATAGAGAGAAAACAAGATGCCAACTTATCTTTTTGTGTGTATATATGTGTATACAAATGTACATGCATGTTTTTGAGAATGATGTGAGAGTAAAATTAAAATTAGTTTCCCCCACCCTGTATTGTGATGAAAAAGAAACTCTATGGATCCCACATGGCATAGCAAGGAATCCAGAGTAGCCAAAACAATCTTGAAAAGAACAAATTTGGAGGATTCACACTTTCTGAAGTCAAGGCTTATAACAGAGCCATAGTATTCAAGATAGTGTTGTACTAGTCCAAAAGTAGAAATATAAATCATCACAATAAACTTTAAAGTCAAGAAAAGAATGTATATATTTATGGTCAGTTGATTATCAATGAAAGTGTCCAAGATAATTTAAAAAGTGAAATAATAAATCTTCTCAACAAATGACACTGTAGCAACAAAATATCCAGATGCAAAAGAATGTTGGATGCCTACCTTCCCATAAAATCTTCTCCACTAAAAAATCAAGTTAAAATAAATCATAGACACAAGACTATAAAACTCCTAGAAGATACTATGGGCATGAATCTTCATAAATTTGGATTTTCCAATGCTTTAGAAAACAACATCAAATGTACAAACAATGAACCTGGCATGGTGGCACAGGCTTGTAATTCTAGTACTTGGGAGGCTGGAACAGGGGAACTGCAGATTTGTGGCCAGCTTCAGCAACTTAGTGAGGTCTTCTGTAACTTAGTGAGACCTTATTCAAAATAAAAAAGATGAAATAGTGCTGGGGGTGTAGCTCTAAGGTAAAATGTCCCCTGCATTCAATCCTTCAATCCCCAGTAACTAACACACACACACACACACACACACACACACACACACACACACACACCAAAAGAAAAAAATGGATAAACTAGACTCGATGAAAATTAAAAATTTTGGCTTTAAGCCAACCATGGAGCATGGTGGTGCACACCTGTAATCACAGTACCTGGGAGGCTGAGACAGGAAAAGTGCAGATTTGTGTAGTAATTTAGTGAGACTCTGTTTCAAAATAAAATAAATAGATAAACAAGAACACTAACAAATAAAATTTGGGGGTGTAGTTCAGAGATATAGCATCTCTGAGTTACATACACACACCAGAGTTCACTTCAAAGAATACTATTTTAAAAACATAAAAACACAATCCACAGAATGGGAGAAGATATTTACCAGTCATATATTTCATAACAATATAATATCCAGAAGATATAAAGAATCCTTGCAAATCAACAATAAAATGACAACCCAATGAAGAAATGTGCACAGGACTTGAATGTGAACAGGATGTAAATTTCTCTAAGGAAGCTATTTAAATGACCAATAAGCACTATGAGCAAATGTTACAAATCATTAGTCATTGGGAAAATCAAAATCTAAATTACTGAGTTATCAGTTCACACCCATTAGGATAGTTTAAATTAAAGATAAAAGGAATAACAAGTACTGGTGAGAATATGGTGAAATTATAACCCTGTTATAATGCTCTTGTTTTGTAAAATGGTTCAGCCACTTTGGAAAACAGATTGGCATTACCTGGAAATGTTAAACATAGACTTGGCAATTCCATCCCTATGCATACCCCCAAGAGAAATTATAATAATGTCCACATGAAAATGTGTACACAAATATTCACAGCAGTATTATTCATAATTGCCAAATGGTAGACACAACCCAAATGCTAATCAACAGATGAATACATAAATAAAATATGGCACTTCCAGATAATAAAATCTTATTTGAAATTAAAAAGGGAGTATTAAAATATACTATTAACATGAATGAATATTGGAAACATTTGCTAAGGGAAAGAGGTTAGTCACAAAAGAACAAATGTTGTAGGATTCCTGTTTATACTTTTATTGGTACATTGTAATTATATATCATAGCTGAAATATTGAAAATAAGTGAATGTTTAGAGATATAAAGTACATGAGTGGCTGCTATGGGATAGAGGGAAGGAGACAATGGGAGTAAATGCTAATGAGTAAGGAATTTCTTTCAGGATTGATGAAATATTCTAAGATCAGATGGTAGTGATGACTGCACAATTCTGTGAATATAACAAGAACCACTGAAATGAGCACTTTGGAAAGGTGAACTTTATGGTATATAAAATATACTCAATAAAACTGTGATTTAAAAAAAATGGATGTAATAGCTAAATCTTATTTAAAGCATCAATAGGGGCCAAAACATGCCTAACAATCCCCCAAAATGTAAGTCTGCCTGATAAAGTTTAACTGGGAAACAAGGTGGACCTGTAACTAAAATGGAAATTTTGTGGCTCAAAATCTCTATTTGCAATGACCATAGTATACCAATACCATCAACTAATCCACCCTCATCACATACCAAATTCTTACACATACTAAATGCATGTGGCAGGTTTTTTTCTAAACTATAGTTTTTTTATATTAATTGGTGCATTATAATCATACATCTTTTTTAGGTACAAGCTGATAAAGGCATATATGATACATGCATTTCTCATTTAACCCCTTCTCCAATTCCCACCCTGCTCCCACCCCCTCCCTCCTTCTCAAGTTCAGTTTAGTGATTGACTTTGATATATTTGTGAAAGTACATCATGTGAATTAGGGTGTCTCCCCCCAACCCCTGTCAATCACCATCAGTTAAGTCAACTTCTTTGTTTATATAGGGTTTCTCCTTTTTCATCTGGAGTCCTTCTTATGCCCCACCTTCTCCCTAGCATCCGAATATTAGGGAGAACATATACTTTTTTACTCTTTGTGACTGACTAATCTCACTTAACATAATGTTTTCCAGTTGCATCCATTTCCCTATAAACAACATGATTTTGTTCTTCCTTATGGCTGAGTAAAATTCCATTGTGTACATATCCCATAGTTTTGTAATCCATTCATCTATCGATGAACATCTTGGCTGTTTCCACAGTTTGGCTATTCTGAATTGTGCAGCTATAAACATAGATACGCATGTGTTGGTCTGATAGTTTGGTTTTCATTCTTTTGGGTAGATACCTAGAAGTGGTAGGTTCATTCCCATTCGTCTGAGGATCCTCCATACTGTTTTCCAAAGTGATTGCATTAATTTGCAATCCCACAAATGGTTCCCACTTCTCTACACCCTCACCAGCATTTGTAATTGTTCATGTTTTTTATGATTGCCATTCTGATTGGAGTTAGGTGAAAAGGTAGTTTTGATTTGCATCTCTCTGATTGCTAATGATGTAGAACATTTCCTCATACATTTATTGGCCACTTGTACTTCTTCTTTTGTGAGGTGTCTACTTAGATCCTTTGCCTTTTGATTGGATTGTTTGTTTTCTTAGCTGTGATTTTCTTGAGCTCTCTGTATATCCTCGATATTAGACCTCTATCTGAAGAGTAACTGGAAAAAATTTTCTCCCACTCTGTGGGCTCTCTGTTGAGGTTCTTGATAGTTTCCTTTGCTGCACAGAAGCTCTTTAGTTTAATGCAATCCCATGTATTGATCTTCCTTTGAGTTGCTTGTGCTTTGGAGGTTTTGTTGAGAAAGTTTTTACCTGTGCCTATGTGTTGAAGTGTTGGTCCTATGCCCTCTTCAAGTAGCTGAAAGGTCTCTGGCCTGATTTCCAGGTCTTTGATCCACCTTGAGTTGACTCTTGTGCAGGGTGAGAAAGTGGGGTTTATTTCCAGTTTCCTGCATATGGTTAACCAGTTTTGCCAACACCATTTGTTAAAGAGGCTATCGTTTTTCCAGTGCATATTTTTGGCTCCTTTATCAAAAATCAATTGACTATAAGCACGTGGGTCTGTTTCTGAATCTTCTATTCTGCTCCATTGGTCTATGTGTCTGTTTTTGTGCCAACACCATGCTGTTTTTATTACTGTGGCTTTGTAGTAGAGTTTGAAGCCAGGTATTGTGATACCTCCTGCATGGTTCTTGTTGCTAAGAAATAGTTTAGCTCTCTTGGGCTTTTTGTTGTTCCAAATGAATTTAAGGACTTATTTTTCTATGTCTGAGGAGTGACCTTGGTAATTTCATGAAATTGCATTGAATCTGTAGATCACTTTTGGGAAGATGGCCATTTTGATGATATTTATTCTGCCTATCCAAGAGCATGAAATATCTTTCCATCTTCTAAGGTTTTCATCAATTTCTTTTTTCAACTTTTAAAGTTTTCCTTATAGAGATCTTTTACTTATTTTTTAAGTTAGGTTTATCCCTAAGTATTTTATATTTTGGGGTGCTTTTGTGAGTGGAATTGTTTTCTGGATTTCTTTTTCAGTGGATTTATGGTTGGCATACAGGAAACCTTCTGATTTTTTAAGAGTGATTTTGTATCCAGACACTGAATTTTTTGATCAGTTCTATAAGTTTTTTGGTTGACTTTGTTGGGTCTTCTAAGTATAGTATCATGTCATCTGCAAAAAGGGATAGTTTTAGTTCTTCTTTCCTTATTTTTACCCCTTTGATTTCCTTCTCTTGCTTTATTGCTCTGGCTAGATTCTCAAGTACTATATTGAACAGAAGAGGTGATAATGGACATCCTTGTCTTGTTCCTATCTTTAGTGGGAACTCTTGCAGTTTTTCTCCATTTAATATGCTGTTGGCTGTGGGCCTAATCTATATTGCCTCTATGATGTTAAGGTATGTTCCTTCTGTTCTGATTCTCTGCAGTGCTTTTAGCATGAATGGGTGATGGATCTTGTCAAATGATTTTTCAGCATCAATTGATACGATCATGTGATTTTTGTCTTTGATTCTGTTTATGTGGTGAATTACATGGATTGTTTTTCATATGTTGAACCATCCTTGCATCCCTGAGATGAACCTGAATTGGTCATGATGTATAATTTTCTTGATGTGGTTTTGAATGCTCATTGCTAGTATTTTGTTTAGCAGTTTTGCATCTAAGTTCATCAACGTTAGAGACCTATAGTTTTCTTTTCTTGAGCTGTCTTTATTTGGCTTTGGTATTAATGTGATGTTGGCTTCATAGAAAGTGTTTGGGAGGGTCCTGTTTCTTTCTATTTCATGGAATAGCTTGAGGAGTATAGGGATTAGCTCTTCTAAAAATGTTTTATAAAATTCACTTGGAAAACCATCTGGCCCTGGGCTTTTGTTTGATGGTAAACTCTTTATTGCTATTTCTATCTCTTTGATTGTTATTGCTTGGTTTAAGTTTTCTGTATCTTCTTGACTCAATTTAGGAAGGTTTTATGTGTCTAGAAATTTGTCAGTTTCTTCTAGATTTTCCATTTTGTTGCAGTATAGTTTTTCAAAATAGTTTCTGATGATCCTCTATATTTCTATACTGTCAGTGGTAATATCCCCTTTTTCATCTCTTATTTTGTTAATTTGGGTTGATATTCTCTCTCTCTCTCTCTCTCTCTCTCTCTCTTTTTGGTTAGGTTGGCCAATGGTTTATCTATCTTGTTAATTTTTCAAGAAACCAGCTTTTGGTTTTGTTGATTTTCTGTATTGTTTTTTTGTTCTCTACTTCATTAAGTTCTGCTCTGATTTTCATAATTTCCTGTCTTCTACTAGCTTTGGGGTTAGACTGTTCTTGTATTGCAAGTGCTTTGAGTTGTGTCATTAGATTATTTATTTGGTGATTTTCTTTCTTCTTATGTGGGCACTCAGTGCTATAAATTTTCCTCTTAGTACTGCCTTCAATGTGTCCCAGGGGATTTGATATGTTGTGTCTCTGTTTTCATTAGTTTTGAGGAATTTTTAAATCTCTCCCCTTACTTCTTCTATGACCCAATCCTCATTCAGAAGTGTGGTATTCAGTCTCCATGTGTTTACATGGCTATTCTGGGGCTTCTTAGAGTTCATATCTAGTTTCACTTCATTGTGGTCTGAAAAGATGCAGGGAATTATGTTACATTTTTTAAATTTGCAGTGCTCACTTTGTGGCCCAGAATGTGGTCTATTTTGTAGAAGGTTCTATGTGCAGCTGAGAAAAATGTGAATTCAGCTATAGTTGGGTGAAAGAATCTATATGTGTCTAATAGGTCCATTTGGTTTATTGTATTCTTTAGGTCTGAGGTGTTTTCAATGACCTTTTGTTTAGAAGGTCAGTCTAGTGATGTGAGAGGAGTATTGAAATCTCCCAGTATTAGTGTATTGGGATCTATGTGTGTCTTTATATCATACAGAGTTTGTTTTATGAAAGTGGCTGCACCTATATTTGGGGCATAGATGTTGATAATTGTTATTCCTTCTTGCTGAATTGTTCCTTTTACTAGTAATAAATGACCTACTTTGTTTCTTCTGATAAGCTTAGGCTTGAAGTTTAGTTTATCTGATATCATGGTTGCTACTCCTGCTTGTCTTCGAGTTCCATTGGCATGGATTACCTTACTCCAGCCCTTCACTTTTAGTTTGTGGGAATCTTTGCTTTTAAGGTGTGTTTCTTGCAGGCAGAATATAGATGGATTCTGGGTTGTAATCAATTTTGCCACCTTGTGCCTTTTTATTGGGGAGTTGAGACCATTTATATTTAGTGTGATTATTGAGAGATGATTTTTAGTTCCTAATATTTTGAGTTTTGACTTCTGTTTTTGGTGGTGTTTATTCTTCTTTGCTTAGTTGTTTGCTTCCTGGAAAGTATTGTTTCTCTGGTTCTGACGTTTACTTGTTAGTTCTTTTTTGTAGTTAATCTCTTTGAGTATTTTCTCTAGTGCTGGTTTGGAAGACATAAATTCTTTCACTATATCTTTGTCATGGAAGATTTTTATATCCCTGTGAATTTTGAGAGAGAGTTTTGCTGGGTAGGAGAATCTTGGCTGCAAGTTATTTTCTTTCAGAGTTTGGAATATGTTACTCCAGCCCCTCCTGGTTTTCATGACTTGATTTGGGAGGTCTGGAGTGATTCTAATTGATTTGCCTCTAAATGTCACTTGGATTTTTACTTTTATCGCCTTTAGAATTCTTTCCTTAGAGCCGTGCTTGGTGGCGCATGCTTGTAATCCCAGCATTCGGGAGGCTGAGACCAGAGGATCCGGGTTCGCGGCCAGCCTCAGCTACCTAGTGAGGCACTCCGCAACTTAGTGAGACTCGGTTTCAAAATAAAGAATAAAAAAAATAGGGTTGGGGGTATAGCTCAGAGGTAGAATGCCCCTGAGTTCAATCCCCAGTACCGCAAAAAAAAAAAAAAAAAAAAAAAAAGAATTCTTTCCTTAGCTTCTACACTGATCAGCTTGATCATTATGTGGTATGGTGAACCTCTTCTTTGGTCTTGTCTAAAGGGAGTTCTATATGCTTCCTG
>PVLC010008007.1:0-60528 GCA_004027655.1 Graphiurus murinus
GTACTGGGGATTGAACTCAGGGGCATTCTACCTCCGAGCTATACCCCCAGCCCTATATTTTATTCTTTATTTTGAAACCGAGTCTCACTAAGTTGCGGAGTGCCTCACTAGGTAGCTGAGGCTGGCCGCGAACCCGGATCCTCCGGTCTCAGCCTCCCGAATGCTGGGATTACAAGCGTGCGCCACCACGCCCGGCTTGTTTTATGCAATTTATTACCAAAAGATTTACCTACATTTGCTATTTGCTGTGATCCTCTGGTGAAGGCCCTTTACTCCTAATCCTTAGTGTTCAGGTGGCTTGTACAGTGGGTGAGTAATGTCACCAGGAAGGGCAATTCTGTGCTTATAGACCACTCCAGACCTGCCAGTCTGCAAGCTTTATAGAGAAACAAGGTATCTAGCATCGCATCTGCATGTCCCTTTTACAAAGGACATTATATATTTAAAGTCTACTTTGTGCCTAAGGTAGTCTTAACTGCTATAGAGATTAAAGAAATATGAGACAAGGTTCTGCCCTCAAGACATTGAACCACCAAAGTTTGAGTAGCTCTAGTTTACTCATATACAAAATACAGAGCAATAAATGCTGATCCATGAGATGCTGGCCAGTTCTAAAAATATAATGCTACTTCTTGGGATCTATAATAAGTTCAAGATCTCAAAGACATACAGAGAGTGAGTGCCTGCAATTGTTTTTACATATTCAATTTTTTTGTGGTACTGGGGATGGAACCAGGGGACTACTACCTTTGGGTTACACTCCCAGATGTATTTTTATTTTTTATTTGGAAACATACTCTCACTGAGTTGCTGAGGCTGGTTGCGAACCTGCGATCTTCCTGTCTCAACCTACCAAGTACTGGGATTACTAGTGTGTACCCGGCTTTCTGTCTTTCATTTAACTATAGGCACTACTAGAGAGCATTGTTCAATAGACTTTATTAATTAGTTTTCTTGCTTAGCTTTTCTTGTAGTATTCTGTATTGTTAAAACAAATGATGCAGCCGGGCATGGTGGCGCATGCTTGTAACCCCAGTACTTGGGAGGCTGAGACAGGAGGATTGCAGGTTCATGGCCAGCCTCAGCTACTTAGTGAGGCCATCTGCAACATAGTGAGACCCTGTTTCAAAATAAAGAATAAAAAATAGGGCTGGGAGTATAGCTCAGAGGTAGAATACCCCTGGGTTCAATCCCCAGTACTGAAAAAAAAAAAAAAAAAAAATGCAGGCCAGGCGTGGTGGTGCACACCTGTAATCCCAGTACTTAGAAGACTGAGACAAGAGGATCACAGGTTTGAGGCCAGTCTCAGAAATTTAGCTAGGCTCTAAGCAACTTATTGATTAGTGAGACTCTGTTTCAAAATAAAAAATAAAATAGCGCTGGTAGAATTTGGAGGTAGAATGCACCCAGGTTCAATCCCTAACACTACAACAACAAAATAAAAAAAATAATGCTTCAGCTATAGCTTGTATTTCCAACTAGAACTCCATGAACTCCATGAGAAAGTATCTAGTACCTGGCCTACATGAATGAACGAAGTCAGCCAGTTGTAGAGTATGATGTTTGTTACTGGAAATAGAGTCCGTAGATCCCACTTTGTTGTCAACCTGCTGAAATTCTGGACATGAAATTTGAAAGAATGATCCTATTTTGTCAAGGTCTCAGCTTCTAAAATTGTTCTGAGTATCTAATTGTATACTTTGGGTTGTTCTCTGTGAAGATAATTGCCTTTCCTATAGGAATAGAAATTACTTGATTTTAAGAGAATACTGCATCTTCCCACCCACCCAGAGCCACTTTTACTTACGGATACCGTTTTGTTTTCCAGCTTTTCTAGTAGATTTTTGTAGTAAGCTCTTAGATTATGAGAAAGAATGTTGAAGCTTGGGAATAGCTTCAGGTGTGGAATTCTCTGCTTGTCTGTGTGCCTGGTGACACATGGATGGGGTCCTGAGTTCCCAAAGATGAGGTTCATAGCTTCAGCAGCTCTCTACCTGGTGGATAACCTGACTTCACCACCTCCTTGCATCCCCTTTCTCTTGCTGCAGTCTTTAGTATCCCCTGCCGCCCTGATCCCATTACCCTGCTGTCTTCACTAACTCTACTCCTTACCTGCTCTGCGCATCTTTGAAAGAAAATGTGAGCAGTGTGGGAACAAACCGTAAATGGTCGCTGTTGAGATTTGGAGACCTGAAAAAGTAACATCTATTTAGAAGTACTTCCATTCCCATTGTGTTGGCCTGAGGAATTTCTGAAAAGAACTCTCAGACTTAAATTTGTTGCACAATTTAGGAGGAAGGCAGGGCTCTTTAGCCAGGGAAAGGAACAAGGGTGCCTTGGCTATATTTCGTCTCAGCATTTTTGGTTTATCCCTTTTATAAAATTCTTCCAATATTATCCTAGATCTGTGAAGGAAAAAACCCACCCAGCTCATTTCCCAGAACTCTGGCTTTCATTTTGGACATCACATCTGCAGGACATACTATGTTTCAATGGCTCCTTTCTCTCCAGGGTTGTTCATGTTTCCCTAGGCTGTTCAGAGTTGGGGAATGGCCTCTCCACAGGGTTTAGAAGATGAGAGAATCCTCCAGTGCCTACATACCTCTCCCTACTGCTTGTGTTCTGTTTATGTATCTCAGCTGTGGGGTATGAAGCTGGTTTCTGATGTACTTCTAACAAGATCATTTCCCTGTACCCTTTATTCTCATATGTAAACAGGTCTTAAATTTAACAGCACTTAAACCCTACCAGATACAGAGTGCCAGAGAGCAGAGGCCCGTACAATCTAGGCCTTGAGCTTTCTCTAATACTGTCTAATGCTTTGTGTGTCAGAGCTTCAGACAAGGAGCAGGTCTTTAAGTCCAGATGACATCTGGGAATGCCACTGTATCTAGGATGAAAATTCATAGAGATGGGTCACATCATGTGGCACACACCTATAATCCAGTACTTGGGAGGCTTAGATGGAGGATCACAGATTTGTGGCCAACCTGGGCAACTTAGCAAAACCCTGTCTCAAAATAATAAAATCGGGCTTGGTATAGCTAAGTAGTAGAATACCCCTGGGTGCAATTCCAAGCACCACAAAAGAAAAAGAGAAAAGTATTCTGGCACTGAGAGCTATTGGAGAGGAGTAACCATTTAAAGGAAAACATGAACGTTCTCCTGACCCAGGCAAATGAGAAAGAAGTCTATGACCATGCCGGGCGTGGTGGTGCATGCTTGTAATCCCAGCATTTGGGAGGCTGAGACTGGAGGATCCGGGTTCGCAGCCAGCCTCAGCTACCTAGTGAGGCCCTCTGCAACTTAGTGAGACCCTGTTTCAAAATAAAGAATAAAAAATGGGGCTGGAGGTGTAGCTCGGAGGTAGAATGCCCCTGGGTTCAATCCCCAGTACCAAAAAAAAAGAAGTCTATGACCTTTTTGGATGTAAGAGAAGAGCTACGTTTGTCTCTTCTTTCTTTGCCTGTTGTGGTTCCACTGAAACTCCTTGAGAAAAACCATAGAATAGTGGCATGTTTTTAATGCTTCAGTTAGCCCCAATTTCATTAGTTTTCCACATGCAAATAGTAGAAAAATGCTGGGTTTGATAGCTCAGGCCTATAATCCCAGTGCTTGGAAGGCTGAGATGGGAGGATTACAGGTTTGAGGGTAGCCTTAGCAACTTAATGAGCCTCCATTTCAAAATAAAATAGGGCTGGGGTGTAGTTTAGAGGTGGAAGACCCTGGGTACAATCCCCAATATAACACATGCACCACATGTAGAAAAGTCTTCATGCCTTGGTGAGCACCTAAAGAAATAATTATATTTGCCCTAGAGATAATCTAGAGACTTTACCCCCCCCCCACACACACACACACTAGAGATTGAACCAGGGAGGTTCTGCCTCTTAGCCACACTCCCATCCCCAGTCCTGTTTTTTGTCTCTTTTTTTTTTTATGGAAACAGGGTCTCATAAGTTACTGGGGGCCTTGCTAAATTGCTGAGGCTGGCCTCAAAACTGCTATTCTCCTGCCTCAGCTTTCCAAGTACTGGGATTACAGGCCTCTGCCACCACACCTGGTTTGTTCTATCTTCTTGAGCAAGCTTGTCATTTCTCTTTTATTTCCTTCCTCCCTTTCTCTCCTTCCTTTGCTTTCTCTTCCCTTTACTTCTCTCCTTTCCCTTTTTCTTTCCTTCCCTGGGGAGAAGACCCAGGACCTCATGCATGCTAGGCAAGCACTCTACCACTGCACTATACCCTTGTCATTTCGTTTTAAATGGTGTTTCCATGTGTCAAGCCAGTGCTGTTTGTTTGCTTGCTTATTTATTTATTTATTTATTTATTTTGGTATTGGGGATTGAACCCAGGGGCATTCTACCTCCAAACTACCCCCCAGTCGCAGAGGGCCTCGCTAAGTAGCTGAGGCTGGACCAGAACCTGCGATCCAGCTGTCTCAGCCTCCCACGTACTGGGATTACAAGTGTGTGCTACCACGGCCGGCTGCAAGCCAGTGCTGTTTATGACCCTACCTCTGAATGGTTCAGAGGTTATGAAGGCAGCATGACTGAGAGAGGCAGCCAGTTAGGGTCAGTCCAGAGGCCTCCCAGACTCCTTGACCCTTGGACGGTACTCAGACATATAACCACGTGGAAAAGTGAACCAGATCAGCCAGCTAGTTTTGACTGATGGTTCACCAATCTTACAAGTAGGCCCTCTGTATCTCACGTTGACCCTGGAAAGAATGGCTTCACGCAGTAGGAGCCTATAGCTCTTTATTTTTTAATAAACTTTGCTACGTCTTGACTCTCCATCCCTCTAGTTCTATAGTTTGGTCCTATTACTCTTCAGCTGTCAATATTAGTCAAGTGGTCTTCACAGAGATGGTGTGGCCCTCTATAACACCCACAGGTAATCTAAGCACCTGTTTTGCTGGGCTCCAGTGCTAGCTAAAATCTCCTTTTCATCTGACTATCTCAGTCTCTACACCAAGAAGGAATTTCTTCTTACTGTTGAGAAAAGTTGTGTAATGCCTGGAAGTATTGGGATTGATTACTACGGTCCCTTATTCTCTGAAGCTAACATTCTTATTTTCTTGTTCTTGTCCTTCCTCTTTCTCATCTTTTTCCTCTTCTTCCTCTCCCCCTTTCTCCCCAGGAACTCTATATGGTAGTATTTGGACTACTGCCCCTGTGAGCCAAAGAAGCTTGGCCAAGATCCGACCTGCCCCTTTCCAGAAGGAGCCCAGAAAGGGTCTCCTGAGCCCCGTCATTCACTGTGTTCAGTCCCATTCTTGCCCTCAAACTCTGGCTTCCTTCAGGTGCTTACTCTCGGGATATGTTGATATATAATTCATTTGCTTTTTCAGATGCAGAAGTATCTTTGGATGGAAGAGACAATTTCCTTTCTCTCCTTCCCCCCTTTTCCCTCCTTCCCTCCCTCCCTCCCTCCTTTCCTCCTTTTCTCTTTTGCTGTATGTGTGTCACACTGGGGATTGAACGCAAGGGCGTTCTATCCCTGAGCTATACCCCAGCCCAATTTTATTTTTTTATTTTGAAACAGGATCTCATTACAATGCTGAGACTGGCCTCAAACCTGTGATCCTCCTGTCTTATCCTTTCAAATACTGGAATTACAGGCATGTACAACCATGCTCAGCTTTATTACTTACTTACTTACTTACTTACTTACTTCTATTTTTAAGAAGCAGAGAGCTCCACCCATTAAGATGATATATCCTCATTGTAGAAGTGAGGCTAACGCCATCCCTGTTTG
The DNA here is from genome assembly GCA_004027655.1 of Graphiurus murinus. Taxonomy (NCBI): domain Eukaryota; kingdom Metazoa; phylum Chordata; class Mammalia; order Rodentia; family Gliridae; genus Graphiurus; species Graphiurus murinus. The sequence continues at coordinate 5,757 of PVLC010008007.1, forward strand.
AGGCTGGGAGGAAATTGTGTTTGGCATTGTGGGTCTATGGCCTCCGGAATCCTTTCTTTTATCTCAGGAGAAGGCTGACTGGGCACGTGATTCCCATGTGTTTTATGTTGCTTTTGTGATAGATGTCCACATCCTCATCTCTCTTCCTGCTGTTGTAGGGTGTGTTTCTACCTCACTGACCAGCAACTAGTTTAGAGCCTCCTCCTTTGGCCACTTGATAACAAGTCCTAAGATCGGAGTCTGAAGTGAATTGCGTGTTCATGTTCTGCATATACTCATTGAATTCAAAGAAGAATACAACAGTGGGCTTTGTTGAGTAGACCATAGAAAGTAGTAGTCACCAGTGTCCCCTCTTCCTCTCCCCCTTTCCCCTCCTCCTTTCCCTCACCACCGTTTTCTTCCTCCCTCTCACACCCACCCAAGACCTTACACATGCTAAGCAAGCACTGTACTACCAAACTACATGTCATCTCATCCTTTTTTGGGGGGTGGGGAGTCTTGAGACAGTCTCTCTCACTAACTTGCTGAGGCTGGCCTCAAACTCATGATCCTCCTGCTTCAGCCTTCTTGAGTAGCTGGAATTATAGATATTATGATATTATGACACCACGCCTGGGAAAGTAGTACTTTTTTTTTTTTTTTTTTTTTTTTTTGGTACTAGGGATTGAACCCAGGGACATTCTACCTGTGAGCTACATGCCTAGCTCTAATTTTATTTCATTTTATTTTTTATTTTGAAACAGGGTCTCACTAGGTTATTGAGGCAGGTCTTAAACCTGTGATCCTCTTTTCCCAGCCTCCCAAGTACGGGGATTATAGGCATGCCCCACTGCACCTGGCTGAAAGACTTCTTGATGTGAGCACTTGGTACAGTTTGGTAGGACAGAAAGCAACTGGGCGTGTGACGCACGCCTGTAATACTAGTGCTTGGGAGGCTGAGATAGGAGGAGTGCAGGTTTAAGACTACCCTCAGCACAACTTAGTAAGACCTTGTTTCAAAAACAAAAAATAAAAAGGCCTGGGGTGATGTAGCTTGGAGGTAGAATGCCCCTGGATTCAACCTCCAGTACCACCCCCCGCCAAAAAAAAGAAGACGTTAAGTTGCATTACACAATTTGGAGGTTTTTTGGTGCTGAGGTTTGAATTCAGGGACATTCTACTGCTAAGCCATATTTTTTATTTTTTATTTTGAAACAAGGTCTCACTAAGTTGTGGAGGACTTCACTATAAGTAGTGAGGCTGGCCACGAAGCTGTGGTCCTCCTGTCTCAGCTTCCCAAATACTAGTATTACAAGTATGTGCCACCACGCCCAGCTCATAATTTGTTTTTAATATCTAAGATATCAAAAGTATACCTTTTTCAAGATAATAAATGAAGAAGAGGTTATAACGTAGCTTTTTACCTAAGTAATATAAATCCTAAAGAAACACATCCCCAAGGGGAGCATATGATGGTGGTATTTTAAAATTCTTCAGTCAAACCAGGTTTGGTGACAAAAGCTTTTAATCACAGTACTTGGGAGACTGAGACAGGAGGATCACAAGTTTGAGGACAGCCTCAGCAAGTAGTGAGACTCTGATCAACCTAGTGAGGCCCTCTTTCAAAATAAGAATAAAATAGGGCTGGAGGTGTAGCTCGGAGGTAGAATGCCCTTGAATTCAATCTTTAGAACCACAAAAATTAATTAATTAATTAAAATAAAATTCTTCAGCCTAGTACAAAAGAGCAAAAGTGATTTATAGCTTGTATCCAAACATGATTTAGGCATATTTTAAAAAAGTAGTAGTCACCAGGCATGGTGGTGCACGCTTTTAATCCCAGTACTTGGGAGGCTGACACAGGAGGATCTGGGTTCGTGGCCAGCCTCAGCTACTTAGTGAGGCCCTCTGCAACTTAGTGAGACCCTGTTTCAAAATAAAGAATAAAAATAGGACTGGGGGTGTAGCTTGGAGGTAGAATGCCCCTGGGTTCAATCCCCAGTACCGGGGGTGGGGGTGAGGTGGGGGGGCAGTAGTCAGCTAGGCATGGTGTCGCACGCATGTAATCCCAGTACTTGGGAGACTGAGACCGGAGGATCCAGGTTCACAGCCAGCCTCAGTTATTTAGTGAGACACTCGGTTACTTAGTGAGGCACTCCACAACTTAGACCGTGTTTCAAAATAAAGAATAAAAAAACAGGACTAGGGGTGTAGCTCAGAGGTATAATGCCCTGGGTTCAATCCCCAGTGTTGCAAAAAAAAAAAAAAAAAAAAAGAAAGAAAATAGTTTTGCACTTTACCAAGGAGTATGTACTGTAATGATAACAGAGCAATCTGAAGACTTAGATAGTGGTATGAAAGCCAGATAAAAATATGTCTGCCATGTGTGTCAAAGAGAAGCTGAGAAAACCAGTATGTTAGATGCCTGTTACTGTACCAAAATACCTGAGAAAGATACACCTATAAAGAGGAAAGGTTTATTTTGGCTCACAGTTGTTGAGGCTTCAGCCTGTGATTGATTGACCCTGTTCCTTTTGGGCCTGTGGCAAGACAGCATAGCATGGCAAGAGCACCTGATGGAACAAAGCTTCTCAGTTCATGGCGACTAGGAAGCAGAAGACAGGAGGAAAGGGCTGGGGTCTCACTGTCCCCTTCAAAGGCACTTCTCTGTTTACCTGAAGACCTCCTACTAACTTCCTAAGCACCGAGGGCTGAAAACACCAAGCCTTAACAAGCACGAGCCTTTGGGGGATACTATCCAAATCTTAGTAACCAAGTCCAAAATATTTGGCTCCTAATATCTTAACCTTTGAGATGCACTCAAAGTGTCTGTTGAGACTCATGCTGTATAAGACCATGTGGCTACCTCTCTCCATCTCAACTTCCTCCACCACCTGTGGATCAAGAGTGGAAGGCGCTAGGGCAGCCTCACTTTAGGGAAGGAAAAGACTTAGCATCCTCGAGTCTGCGCTTCTTGCATTCTTTCTTGGTGGTTCCCTTTCCTGCTGATTTGGGTGGGGGTGACAGCTCAAGTGCCAAAACAGGGGTGGTGGCAAACCTGCATACCCAAACAGGATGTGTATAAAGAGTGCATTGTGATCATGAGCTGGGGTCCTTGCTTGCACCAGAACGTATGTCCATACCCCAGCTCTGCTACGATTCACGTGAGCTTAGTATCTGGTTCTTGTTGTCAAAGTCAGTCCCTAGAACTAGACACAACTCTTTGGTTAATGGGTTTTGTTGCAGGATATTTTGGTAGACATTTTAGTGTCTCAGCTGGAAACAGAAAGACAAAAAATGGAAGTCAGACCTAGTTAGCTCTCAGCACTTGACTTCACACAAGTGCTGCTGCTTTCAGGAGGAGGATGGCACAGAAAAAAGTTACAGTAGTAACAGCATCTTGAATTTAACCAGTGTGAGCAGCCGGCAGAGCACTTTCACTTTATTTGAAGGTAGTAACCACCCAGCGCAGTAGTATGATTGCCACTTTGTGGATGATGATCCACGCCTCAGAGGGCTGACATCCTCCCCTGAGTCACACTGCCACTGAGAGAGAAAGGCAGATCTAGTCCCGGTTTTCTGGCTTCATTGCCCATTGCCAATTGTTGAAGGTCACAGTTTATAGTCATTTTTACCCATATGGGAGTTTTGTGATGGTAGCCCGTTGTGCTTTCACCAAAATTTCAGTTTTGAAAATGCTTGAAAGCCAGGCATGGTGGTGCAAGCTTGTAATCCCAATATTTGGGAGACTAAGACAGGAGAATCACAGGTTTGAGGACAGCCTCAGGAAGTAGTGAGACTCTCATCAACCTAGTGAGACCCTGTTTCTAAATAAGAAAGAAAGTCAGGCTGGGGATGTAGCTTGAAGGTAGACTACATGCCTCTGGGTTCAATCCCCAGTACCACAAAAAAAAAAAAAAAAAAAAAGAAAATGCATGAAAATTGAAAACAGCGTCAGATCAGGTCCCATGGTTAATTAGGTCAGTTGAGAGGAAGTGGGGTAAGACTGACCCTGTCACTTGAACCTGCCATTTCACTGCTCATGTCTGCCAGCTGTGAGGCTTGAAGGCCATGGACAGCTTTCTACTTCTGTCTTAGTAAATCTTGTTTAAATATCAGGGTTTTTAAAAAATTGCTTTTGTGCCGTGGATTCTCTCTAGAGAATTTTGCATATCCTCTCAGGAAGGATGTTGCCCAAGCAAGGACCCAGAATTCAGCACACGACTTCCAGGCTTTCAGAGATACGCTAAATCTGGCTCACTGTGCCCCAGGTTGAATCTCTGCTCTTCGTGGATATGGAATCCCAAGAAAAACCATCTGCTTAATGCTAGTGTCAACACTTACACACCCGTGGCATATCCACCTCTGCCCTTCTGACACTCTGTGTTAGAGACCTCCCCATTCCCTGTACTGACCCAGGACTCCTCGGTGCCCCTCACCCACTGGGTGCTGAGAGCACAGACTACATTTCTGTAGCTGCCTCCCGCTGGGCACGATTAGTGCAGCCCTGACCCAGACAGCACAGGCGGCAGTGTGTGGGATCCTTCCCAGCTGAATTAGGCTGTAGCCAGGCTGTGAGGAAAATGGCAAAAAGCCCTGGTTCATTGACTCCCAGGAATATATGCATTGCAGTGATCCTGAAAGGAGCTCAGGAAATTAAAACTCTATCCACACAGCCAGCAGAGTTGAAGTTTCAAATTAGGCTGCTGAGAAAATTCATGAAGTCCCCTTCCTCTCTTGTGTACTTTTTTAATCAGCCCCTGGTGATAGCGAATGAGCAAATAAAATCCTTACTCTCTCATCTCTTCTTTGCCTCTTGGACGAGGGAAGCAATGTTTTTCAGATTTTAGTGGCACCAGAATCATCCAAAGAGCTCAATAAAGATTAAAAATCTCCAGACCCAGGAATCTGTCTTTCATGTGTTCTTGCCCTCCAAAGATGTTCTCATGCAAATGGTCTCGAATCAGATGTGGAGAGTACTGAGTGGTGGCAGCGGCATCTTCCCTTCTACGTGGCATTGAGTATTGCTCGTCTCTTCTCCCGGGAGTGCTGAGATAGAAGGGCTGCCGTGTTAGTGCACAGTGGGGAGATGCACGCAGCGCGTGCGGGGAAGCCCCTTGCCTGCCTCTCAGGTGGCCTTGTCACCGTGCCAGTGGTCAGTTTTGGCAAGTTAATGAACTGCCTAGAGCAGCGTGGCACAGTCTGGCGCTGTGGCCAGGAGACGTGGTGAAGGACCCTGTTAACTGTGGAGTTTGATTGTACTACAACGCCCTTTTCCACTGTGCTGACACCATCAAGGGAGGCTGGAGGGAAAAGGGATGGGAGAATATGTGCCCCTTGATATTTCTAAGCATAGATCTGAAGTCCTCGCTTCTTTCCAAGTAGGAATTGTTGCCTGTGAGATGGAGAGATATCTGGGGTCACCCTTAGTTTTATTTTGATTGATTGATTTGGATGGGGTCTCACTCTATTGCCTAGGCTGGCCTTGAATTCACAGTCCTTCTGCCTATGCCTTCCCAGTAGCTGAGATTATAGGCATGTGCCACCATGCCTGTCCTAGTATCACCTTTCAAACTTTTAGCACCACCAGTGGGTAGACTTGGATATCCTGTGTCTCTTCATATGAAGTACATATTACCCATGTAGTGTTCTTGCCAAAAATGCTTAACCTAAATCTAATCATGAAGAAAAATATTCAGAATATAGAATGTTCTGCAAGACAGCTGGCTTAGGTATTTAAAACAAGTCAAGCTGGGCATAGTGGCACATGCCTGTGATCCTGGTACTTGGGAGACTGAGACAGGAGGATTGCAGGTTTGAGACCAGCCTCACCAATAGTGATACTATCAGCAACCTAGTAAGACCCTGTTTAAAAAAAAAAAAAAAAGCCAAATGTAGTGCACACTTGTAATCCCAGTACTTGGGAGGCTGAGATAGGAGGCTCGCAGGTTAACAGTCAGCCTTAGCAATTTAGTGAGGCCCTCTGCAATTTAGTGAGACTCTGTTTGAAAATAAAATAATAAAATCGGGCTAGGGGTATAGCTCGAAGGTAGAATGTCCCTGGGTTCCATCCCCTATACCACAATAAATAAATAAATAAAGTGAAATAAATAAGGTGAGGGGTATAGGTCAGAGGTAGAATGCCCTGAGTTCAATCCCTAGTACCCCCCCAAATGAATGAATGAATGAATGAATGAAGTCAATGCCTTGTAAAACAAAAAGAGAGGAAGGGATATTGCTCTAGTTATGACTAAAGAGACAACAACCAAGTGAAGATTCTTGGTTAAATCTTGGGTTGGGGGAAAATGTCAAACAACTCCAAAGAACATTTTTGGGGGGCAATTGAAGAATTTTAAATATGGATTATAAATTAGATTATATTAATGATAATTTTTTTAGACATGATAAAAGTATTTTAGTTATGTAAGAGAATGTCCTTATTCTTAAGAAATGAAAGCTGAAGAATTAAAGGCAAAATGTCACTGTTAATATCTGCAACTTAATTTCAAATGATTCTATACATAAAAACTTTGTGTTGCAAGGCAAGAAAGGGAGAGGAGGAGAGGAGCAACTATGGCTAAAAGATAACCAGTGAATCTAAGGCAGGGCTATCGGGATCTTTATTACTTGGTCTTTTAGCATTTTTGTATGTTTGAAAATTCAAAGTTAGCTCTCGCCCTCCTGCTCCATGACTCAGAAGACCTCCGCTTACCTACATTCCCCGAGTCCCTTATTTTCCTGAATAAATACCTGCCTTTTGTTCCTGAAAACAAAAAAAAAAAAAAGAAAGAAAGAAAAATTCAAAGTTAAAAGGGTTGTGTGAGTGTGCTCATGGGGTGAAATGAATACATGGCAGTTACCAGATTCTGATCCTATTTTTTTTTTTTGCAGTACTGGGGGTTGAACTCAGGGGCATTCTGCCTCTGAATGGTACACTCCCAGCTCTATTTTTTATTCTTTATTTTGAAACAGGCTCTCACTAAGTTATAGAGTGCCTCACTAGGTAGCTGAGGCTGGCCGCGAACCCGGATCCTCCGGTCTCAGCCTCCCAAATGCTGGGATTACAAGCGTGTGCCACCACGCCCGGCTTCAGATTCTGACCCCCCCCCCCTTTTTTTTTTTTTAAGTGTAAAACATCAAGTAAAAACAACTGTTCTGTCCTTGTCCACGTAGTTCTGGTATGTCACTCCCCAGGTTGATCACAGGATCCAATCCTTAATAGCACTTGGAAAATATTATGCCTCTTCCTTCTGGTCTCTGTAGTTTCTGATGAGAAATACACCATTATTCAAATGGTTTTTTCTCTGACAGCTTTCAATAGTATTTTTTGTCTTTAGTTTTCAAAAATTTGATTGTGATGTATTTTGGCGTGAATTTCTTTGGGTTTATTTTGTTTAGAGTTTGCTGAGCATGCCGAATCTATAGATTTATGTCTCTTGTCAAATTTGAAAAGTTCAAGTATTTTTTCAACCTCACCTTCTTTCCCCTTTCCTTCAGGACTTTGATGAGATAGGATTAGATTGTTAAAGTCCATAGACCCACAGGCCCCTGGGGCTGTGCTCATTTCCCCAGTTTGTTCTCTCTCTGGTTCAAATGGAGTGATTTTTGTCATTCTGTCTTCCAGCTCACTGATTGTTTCCGTCATAGCCTCCATTCTACTGTTAAGCCCATCCACTGAGTTTTTACCATCATCATCATTATTATGCATTTAAGTTCTAAAATATCCATTTGTTCTCTTTTATACCTTCTCTTTCTTTGCTGAAATTTTCTATTTCTTTGCCAAGGCTTTCTATTTTTTCGCTTGTTTCAAGTTTGTTCATAATTGTTCACTGAAGTATTCTTTTTATCATGATTGCTCTAAAATCTGTCAGATCATTCTAGCACCTCTCATGTTGGTGTTGGGATCTCTTGATTATCTTTTTTTTAGTATGAGAGCTTCTTGGTTGTTGGTGTGTTGAATTGATTTTTAAAATTGAAACCTGGGCATTTTAGTAATGTGTTACACATCTCTACATTTTAGTTCCTTCTGTTTTAGCTTGCTTTCTCCGATGCTGCTCTGACAGGGGAAGGGTGGATGGTGCTGCCTCATTAATAACTAGGTGGAGGTAGGAGTCCAGGCTCCCCCGTGGCAGCCATTGACACCTGAGTTGGTGGCAGGAGAGGGATGAGAGTTTCAGCTCCCCAGATGGTCTCCACTAACACCGTGGTGGGCTGACATTGGTACCCCTGGGCAGTGGTGAAAGACCTGATTCTCTACCAGTGTTCCTCTAGTATCCCCCCAGCAGGAAGTAGAAGGGTAAGTGTAGACTCCATTCACACTGTGTGTGTGGGAAGGGGGAAGAGATAACTCGTTGTTGACTGGTGGGAACGAAGGTCCCAGTGTTCTACTTGGTCTTCTTTGTCCTCATCTCAGCAGGGTATTGAAGCATGTGATTACAGCCCTTCCAGGGTAGAAATCTGGACTCCCAGCACTGCCTTTACCAGGGCAAGTGGGGGTAGGGTCGAGGCCACCCTTTTCCTGTGGTGTTTGACTAAAGTGCAGTAATCGTCATCTTAGAGCTTTCTCTTCCTTAGGCTCCCCTCTCCTGGCCCTTTGGCTAGAGAAAGCAGGCCTCTATTGGGGCATTTTTGGATGCACCGTACCTGTGGGCATTTCTGGGTTGCTAGCTTCTTTAGCTCCAAGTCCTAGGATATATGAGGTAAAGAAAACCCAGGACAGAATTCACAGCCATGTCATTCCTTGGGTCCCAAAGTTACTAGACAATCTGACTTCTCTCCACCGTTTTGTTTGTTTGTTTGTTTGTTTGTTTGTTTGATTTGTATACAATGCCCAGAGTTATTTATTTGTACAATGCTCAGAGTGGGAAGAATAGAGAACAATATGTCTGTTCCATCTTCCCGGAAGCAGAAATTCCTGCAGTAGCACATTGAAATTCTTTGTGGGTGGACCCTGCCTCCCAGCTCCATCATCCCTGTGGGGACTCCTTGGTCCACCTGTGTTCCTTGCACTTACTTGCCTTGCTCTCACACTTTTATGTTTGTGCCCTGGCTTCTCTCAGCCTCTAGTGAGCTGCTTCCCACCTGCAGAGAGAGCTCCAGTCAGTTCATTTGGGTTTTTCTCTATAAAACCTTCCTGGATAGTTTACACACTCTTTTCTTAGGTGGAGTTTTGCCTCCTTTGCCTTGATCTCACCTTTTATTACCTTTACTAGTATAGTTCTGTGTGTGTGTGTGTGTGTGTGTGTGTGTGCACGATTGTGCGCATGCACATTTGTGTGTGATTGAACCCAGAGGCGTTCTACCTTCAAGCTACACCCCCAGCTCTATTTTTAGTTTTATTCTGAAACAAGGTCTCTCTAGGTTAATGAGAATCTCATTACTTGCTGAGGCTGTCCTCAAACCTGTGATCCTTCAGTCTCAGCCTCCCAAGTACTAGGATTACCATGCCTGGCTTTTTTGTTGTTGTTGTTGTACTGATGATTGAACTCAGATGCACTCTTCCTCTGAGCTACATCCTCGACCCTGTTTTATTTTGAAACAGGGTCTCATTGAGTTGCCGAGGCTGGCTGTGAACCTGTGATCCTCCTGTCTCAGCCTTCCAAGTACTAGGATTACAAGGGTATACCACCACACCCAGCTAATAGTTCCATCTTATATCATAACCCATTTGTCCTTCCCCCGCCAGTCCATGATCTGGGCTCGTCTGTATATCCTTATTCTCAGCAGCTAGCATAGGCTTGCTTGTTTTTTCATTGGGTGGTTTCCCACCTGGTTTGTTAGGTGTTTACACCCATGCACACCCACCACCACCACCAGTGCACTGTGTGTATGTGCTCCCTGCTGCCAAAGGTGGAAAAAGAAACCTAGCAGGCCTGCTTGAAAGATGGACTACTGTGTACTATGGCACTTCAGTACCTCTATTAACTGTGTGATGTTCAGAACTTTGAGTTCCTCTTCATACAAAATTGTTGGTGAAAAAGCCAGGCATGGTGATACATGCTTGTAATCCCAGTACTTGGGAAGCTGAGGCAGGAAGATCCGGGTTCAATGCTAGCCTCAGCTACTTAGTGAGGCTCTCCGCAACTTGGCGAGACCCTGTTTCAAAATAAAGAATGAAACATAGGACTGGGGGTGTAGCTCAGAGGTAGAATGCCCCTGAGTTCAATCCCTAGTACCCCCCCCCCCAAGTTGTTGGTGAGCTTCTGGCATGTTACCAAGAATTGGGACCTTCATGTTTATGATGTCAGCACCTAAAAAGATGACATTCAGAACCAGGCACCTAATATATATCCCTTGATGATAATGATGAGTAAATGAAGGTTAATGGTTAATTGCTATCACTGATGAGAAGCATTTCCAGATCTGCTTTGTGATCCTAGAAGGTGTACTCACTTGCATGTTTAAGTAAATCTGGAGCTGGTGAAGGGAGAGCGCTGGTTTGATGGTCTAAAGTTACTGAGATAGGTTGGTTCTTAAGAGTCCTTCTGCCTGTTCTTCAGGGCTAGGTTAAATCAAGACCAGCCTGGCTCTGGAACCCCCATCCAGTGAGCATGACCTTGCAGGCTCCCCTTGAGCACAGCACTGAGTTTCCCTTGTAAACGGTTACCAATATATTTCTTAAAAAGAAAATGGTGGCAGCCAGCCTCAGCTACCTAGTGAGGCACTCTGCAACTTAGTGAGACTCGGTTTCAAAATAAAGAATAAAAAATAGGGCTGGGGGTATAGCTCGGAGGTAGAATGCCCCTGAGTTCCATCCCCAATACCATCAAAAAAGAAAATGGAAGCTGGGCGTGGTGGTGCAGGCTTGTAATTCCAGTACTTGGGAGGCTGAGACCGGATGATCCGAGTTTGCAGCCAGCCTCAGCTACATAGTGAGGCCCTCCGTAACTTAGTGAGACCCTGTTTCAAAATAAAGACTAAAAAATAGGACTGGGGATGTATACATGCTCAGGTAGAATCCCCCTGAGTTCAATCCCCAGTACTTTACACACACACACACACACACACACACACACACACACACACGAATAAAAAAAATAGGACTGGGGGTGTAGCTCGGAGGTAGAATGCCCCCAGTACTGAAAAAAAAGAAAAAGAAAATGGAAGCCGAGTGTAGTAGTGCATGCCTGTAATCCCATGCGGGAGGCCTTTATTTCAATCTCCAGCAATGCCAAAAGAAAAAAGAAAGAAAAGAAAATGAAAACATTTATTTATGTATGTGTGTGTGTGTTTGTTTGTTTTACTGGGGTTTGAATCCAGGACATTCTACCTCTGAGCTATGCTCCCATCCCAATTTTATTCTGAAAGAGGATCTTGCTACTCACCAAGTTACCATGCACTGGCCTTGAACCTGCAATCCTGTTTCATTGAGATTACAGGTATGCGCCACCATGTCTTTAAAACACAAATGACCTCATTTAATTAAGGCAGCAAATGTGTCAGGCAAGGCATTTCAAAAATGGGTGCTGGAGAGAGGACCCAGAGTATTAATTGGTGGTGACAGCCACTGAGGGGTAGGACCACATCTAGAACTGAAACTGATTGAGAACGCCACGCCTCACGGCCACTTCTGTTCACCTGATCTCTGTGGGAGCGTGGTTATTTCTCCTTTCTGTGTGTGCTGCACACTTCCCTTTGTTCACACAAAGCGGTCCCAGAGCTCTAGTGGGACTAGCCCCAGGGGTGGGAGAAAAGAATCCAGAACTGCCCTCTGACACTGCAAGTGCATGTTCTTGACAGCTCTTGTGCTTGCATTGGTCTTTGGGAGCTACTCTTTCCCAAGACTGCCTTCTAGGAATTTCTGGGGAAAATGAAAAAAAAAAAAAGAATTCTGGGTTGGTGGGGTTACTAAGAATTGAATCCAGGGGCATTCTACCTCTGAGCTATACCCCCAGCCATTTTTATTTTGAAACAGGGTCTCAGTTGCTGAGGGTCTTGCTAAGTTGCTGGGGCTGACCTTGAACCTGTGATTCTCCTGTCTCAGGCTCCCAAATACTAGGAATATAGGGGTACACCACCATGCCCAGCTGAACATGAATTTTGTGTGTGTGTGTTTGTGTGTATGTGTGTGAGTGATACTAGGAATTGAATCCAGGGGCATTTTACCTCTGAACTACACCCTCAGCCCTATTTTTTATTTTTTTATTTTGAAACAGGGTCTCACTAGGTTGCTGAAAGCCTCATAAAGTTGCCAAGGCTGGATTTGAACCTGCGATCCTCCTGTCTCAGCCTCCCAAGTACTGGGATTACAAATGTGTGCCACCACGCCCCGCTGAACATGAAATTTTTTTTTTTTTGGCGGTACTGGGGATCGAACTCAGGGGCATTCTACCTCCGAGCTACACCCCCAGCCCTAGTTTTTATTCTTTATTTTGAAACAGGGTCTCACTAAGTTGCAGAGTGCCTCACTAGGTAGCTGAGGCTGGCCGCGAACCAGGATCCTCAGGTCTCAGCCTCCCAAATGCTGGGATTACAAGCGTGCACCACTACGCCCGGCTTGAACATGAAATTTTGAATGAATGATATCCCTGTTTTTCCTAGCAAAGCCATGAAGGCAACAAGGAAGAGGAGATGGAATACAAGATAAAGTTAGCCCTTCCTGTTAGACAAACATTTACGGATTAACTTTGAGCTAAACTTGAAAACCTATTTTCTACTTTCTTCTACTTCTGTCTAATCCCCTTAGCATGGAAACTTGGGTGATTTTGACTCTGTTGTCACTTGCTCCAGCATCAGGAAAGCCCAGGGCTTTACCTGCATCATCTTATCATCTTATCTCTCCTGGCAGACACCCAAAGGAAGAGGGGCCATTGTTCCCTCCCCCTTCCACCTGGCAAAAGTGGGTATTAAAATTGCTGGAGCTACTGGATGTGGTGGCACACGCATAATCCCAGTATTTGGTAGACTGTAATCCTAGTATTCGGGAGGCTGATACTAGAGGATCATAGGTTTGAGGCCAGCCTTGGTAACCTAGTGAGACTTTGTTTCAGTAAAAAAGGGCTTGAGGGTGTAGCTCAGAGGTAGAATGCCCCAGGGCTCCATCCCTAGTACCAGAATAATTATTATTATTATTATTATTATTATTATTATTATTATTTATTTATTTTTTGCTGAAGCTGCTGTCAGAGAGCAGAATTAGAAATGAGGGGAGAGGCCGGGCATGCGTGGTTGCATGTACCTGTAATACCAGTACTTAGGAGGCTGAGACCGGAGGATCCGGGTTGCAGGTTTGAGGACAGCCTTAGCAAGTAGTAAGTCTCTCATCAACCTAGCAGGACCTTGTTTCAAAATAAAATAGGACTGGAAGTGTAGCTCTGTGGTAGAATGCCCTTGAGTTCAATCCCCAGTGTGTACACACACACACACACACACACACACACACACACACACACACACACAGAAACATAAACTAAGCTGGGCTACACGGGGAGTAAGACAAGGGAAGAAAAGGAAGGCAGAGTGAGTGGGGCCTGGATTAGGTCCACTGCTTGATGAACGGCATCTCCCCTAGTATTGGCTTCATCACGAATAAAACTGGAATAATAGTGCCCCTACCTCGTAGGTTGTGAAGAGGATTAAATGAGATGATGAAGTTGGTAGTATCATAAAATCATAAAATCAAATGGTCTTTTGGGATTGATCATTGTGGGTTTTTTGTTTTTTTGGTTTTTTTTAGGTACTGGGGATTGAACCCAAGGACATTCTACTTCTGAGCTATACCCCAACCCTATTTTTTTTTTTATTCTTTATTTTGAAACAGAGTCTCACTAAGTAGCTAAGGCTGGCTGTGAACCTGTGATCCTCTTGTCTCAGCCTCCAAAGTACTGGGATTACAAGTGTGGGCTACCACACTCAGTTTGATCATTGTTATCTTGAATTCTTTTCTTGGTCTTCATTTCTGGTTCTCTAGCAAATTCCTCCAGCCTCTTCGCCCCCTCTCAGCTTGTCCCCTAGCATCAAGGGTGAGCCCCAGGCTTTAAACTATGTCTTTCTGTGCCTGAAAGTCCCGGGGTCTCCCAGAGAGGTCCCTGAGCCCCGCTTCTGAGTCTCTCTTACACCCGTCTGATTAGTACTGTGGTCAAGCTGCCCTCTCCACACTGCCTGGACTGAACTCTACATCTAAGTAGTACTTCTAATTGAAGCCCTTCTCCCAGCCCCAGGGAGGTTCTTTTCTTTAGGTTTTGAAGAAGTTAAGAAACCAACCCAGAGAAGTGGAAAGAGGTCTGGCTTGAGGAGAAGACAGAATTAAATTATAATCCTTGTTCTGATGTTTGCTAGTCTTTCCTAACTTTTCTGGGGCTATAAAAAGGAATATTAGCTGGGTATGGTGGTGCACACCTGTAATCCCAGTACTTGAGAAGCTGAGACAGGAAGAGTGCAGGTTAGTGGCCAGCTGTAGCAATTTAGTGAGACCTTGTTTCAAAATAAAAAATAAAAATAGTTGGCAGTATAGCTCAGAGGCAGAATGCCCCTGGGTTCAATCCCTAATACCAAAAAAGAAAAAAAAAAAAAAAGGAATATTACCACATAAAATCATTAGTGGTATTAATTTAGCATGTTTAATATACCTGGAAGCATATTGGCTACATAAATAGGAACTCAGTGAATACTGATCTCTTTCATGCTGTCGCATGAAGACTCCCTCAAATCGTTGGCACCAAATAGGAATCCATAGACCTACAGTAGCCGTTTCCCATCAGTCCTCCATTAGCAGTGCTGTCCTCTGCCTGTGCAGATGATGTTCCCCTCCATCAAGACGTTCTGGCTGGGGTGGCTTCTTCCAGATATTGGGCTTGTGCCTTACTTTTGGGAGAACCTATGTGGGTTGTTGGGGCAGCAAGGGTGTAGACAGATCATCTGTGGCCATGCTACAGAAGCTAGCTGGCTGGGAGGGAATCCAGATGGCAGTTCAGCCAAGTAACCACGCTTGTGGCAGTAGCAGTCGACTTGGTGAGTGGACTACCTGCTTCTGATTCTTAAAACCGTTCTGGGAGGTGGGCAGATTCTCATTCTCCAAAAGGAAATGAGGCCCAGAATCAGTCGCACCAGTAGTAGAACCAAATCCTATGACTCACTACTCAGGAGTTTGTGAGGGTTTGAATCCAGGTAAGAGCCAGATTTTGGCTGTTATTGAAAGGTTAGAGCTGTACCACAGACTCTTCTTGCTGTTCTGTTACTGGTCATTTTGTGTCCATTCTTCATAGAATATTCATCGATTCACTGAGTGAGGGATTATCAAGCATGCACTGTGTGCCTAGTACTCTTAGCACTGGGGATTCTGTGAGAGATGAAAGAAATAGACAAAACCCTGCCATGCTCCTGTGGGGCTTATTGTAATGGCAGAAATCTTACAAAGAAATAAGAAAAACATGTAGTACTTCTGTAAGGATGGTCAAGACTGTGAGGAGTGCTATGGAGAGAAGCAGGGCAGGAGAGAAAGCTGGGGAGAGGTGGGGACACTGCAAGCTTCTCCTGGACTGGTCTGGTCCCCGTGTTGAGCTCCCTGAGAGTCAAGGTTGTAGGTTCATTCCTTGCTGCAGTTCTTCACACAGACTCCAGGCTCATACCGTGGGGCTTTGGAGGCAGCAGAGGAGCTGAACATCCTCACACAGCAGAAGCATGTGCAGGGGCGTCATTCACCTCTGGACTAGCCCTGAAATGAGAGCTCTGGTGGGTTGGGGAAGGAACTTGTGCTGGTTTTTACTGTTTACTGAATCTAGAACTCCCCCTGCTGTTAGAGGGTAAAAAGGAATTCCATTGGAGTTTTAAGTGTAGTTTTTTTACCCTAAGATTTTAAAAAAAAAAAAAATTTTTTTTTAAATTTTTATTTTAAGCAAGTACTCGAAGCTTTCTTCCAGGACTGCTGTTGCTGAGGCCCAGCCCCTCCAGGGGAAGAGAGGAAGGGAGGAAGCACAGAGGCACAGGCAGGATAGGATCCTATCTGTGCTCTTGCTACTTTTAGCATTGCCTTACCCCTGCCTCCTACCACAGCCAGCAGTCTAGCGAGTTATCTCTGTGCACAGTTTCACAGCTGTTCAGAAATCATAGGGAAGAAGTGAAACCGACCACAGTCTTGTACATTTCTCTTCTTATTGCTGTTTGTTCTGTACTTGAAGTGAGTCAGGCCTTTCCCTCTCCTCGTTAGTGCCGCAAACCATTTGTCCCCTTACAGCCACGTCTTGGACAAAAGGAGACCGACCACCCATTCACAGTGCATCTGTAGGGGATTTGGTTTGGTCTTGTGTCCTACGTGTTGTTTGCTGGAGGTGGTCCATGTGGTGGTGTCCTCCAAATAAAGCCAAGCCCTTCTTATCAGCTGCCAGTAGTGTGTGTTCCTTCCCAGGCGTCAACCCTGCAATGGCTATGAAGTTCTTTTCATCCTTAGAGATGAAAATCAAGTTAATTTTAGCAACACTACTAATATCAGCTGAAATGAAGAAGGAAATGGCACCTGAGAAGATAGATCTTTTTGGTTTAACTGTCCTGTTGAGACCATTTGACTGCTTGATTTTTTTTTTTTTCTTTTTTTTGTGGTACTGGGGATTGAACCCAGGGGTATTCTACTTCCGAGCCATATCCCCAGACCTATTTTTATTCTTTATTTTGAAACAGGGTCTCATTTAGTTACAGAGGGCCTCACTAAGTAGCTAAGGCTGGCCAAGAACTGGGATCCTCTGTTCTCAGCCTCCCAAGTACTGGGATTACAAGTGTGCGCCATCACACCCGGCCATGATTTTCTAATGAGCTGAAGAAGGTAGGCCCAGCATGCAGCCCTGTCCCTCCCTGTGTTGGTCCTGAGGGTGCGGTGAGGCCCAACCGGCTGATAGGTGCAGCACACGCATGTTACGGAGTCAAGCGTAGGCAGTGATTGCTCCCACTAGGAAACACAAAGTGACCAAATCTGTTAATGAAGTAGTTAAACTGTAAAGATGCACGCTCACTCAGGTATCATTTCCTTTTGTGTGTGTGTGTGTGTGTGTGTGTGTGTGTGTGTGTGTGTGTGTGTGGTACTGGGGATCGAACCCAGGGGCATTCTACCTCTAAGCTATACCCCCAGCCCTTATTTTGAAACAGAGTCTCACTAAGTTGCAGAGGGCCTCACTAAGTAGCTGAGGCTGGCCATGAACCTGCGATCCTCCTATCTCAGCCTCCCAAGTACTGGAATTACAAGTGTGTGTCACCATGCCCAGCTTCATTTCCTTCTTAAAGATGCCTTCTCTGAAAATACTAGTACTAAACATGATGTTTCATGAAAAGTAATTCTTTGATGTCTCTTTTCTCAACAGCTTTGAAAAGTCCAGCTGCATTTCATGAGCAGAGAAGGAGCTTGGAGCGGGCCAGGGTAAGGCACCATCTTCCTAAGGAACTTCAGTGTGAACTTGCAGTGTTCATCATGTTTCTGGTTACATTTCCTTCCAGTCTGACACAACTCTCTGGTCAAACCTTGCGTCCTGGCTCTACACAGAGGCCTGTTTTCCTTCTCTGTCCCTCCCCAGTCTCCTCCCACAGTGACTGTGGATCAGGGTTAGAGTGAGTTTCTCCTCCAGTGCACCTGAAGGCGAGGGATGATCATCTGGTCCCCACTCCATGAACTTGGCTTTGGAGACCACTAGCCTGTAGTTCTGCTGAGCCTCTTGTAGATGATAGGCATGAACGTCAGCCACAGAAGAGCATCCACTTGCGCTCTGTGGGAAGCAGAAGCAGGACCATACTCCAAGCCCAGGTTTCCTGCTGCAGCACCTCACTTTCGTCCCTGTCCCCCTCCGTTTCAGTTCCTCAAGGGCCCCTAGGGAATCTCCTGCTCAGTGTGGGCAGAGATGGGGAAGTCACTAGAACGTGCTTCCCCTCCCACCCCCTTCACTTTGTTCTTTTACATCAACTCAAGGGAAAAGGCTCCCTCACCCCCATGGAAGACCATGGACCTTGGCTCCCTGAAGTCCCACATTTCTGCTAGAGACTAGAATATGTCAGTTCCCCAAGACTTTTCTTCTCCCCCCCCCCCCCCCCCGCCTAAAAAATAATGATTAATTCTAGTGGGAAGAGTCATGGGTACTAGAAACCAAAGCAGTAACAAACTGCACCATTTTCCTTTGCTGGGAGCAGCAGCAGGCTCATGGGGGGAGCAGGGGTGCAGGATTGGCATCGCCTATCTCAGCCCCGTCAGAAGACTTGCACGGAGCAAAGAAGAACTTGCTGGAACACCAGTGTTCTGTTGAGAACTTCTGTGGAGATTATATCCATTTCTTGTTTAGTTTATCCTCATCTCTGCTCTCACCAGTCAGGTGAGATCCTTATTCTGTAGATGCAGAAGAGAGAGGTTAACTCAATTTGTCCAGCTAGGAAGTGGCAAAGCTGGAATTCAGATTTTGGTCTATGGATTCCATAGTTTTTTAGCAAAATAATTTTATTTCCTAACACATGGTAAACATATTCATCCAATATGTGATTATCTTGTACATCTGTTCATAGATGACTTCCAGATTGCAGTAACTGCTTTCATTTTTAAACATATACTAAAAATTATCTTAGTTGAGATATGAGAAATGAGTATATTGGATTGATTATAGCTAATTAGTTCTAACAATTTAAAGCTTTGAAAAGCTGCTACTTTTGCCTTTGAATAAGATTCAGTACTGTCAGCCTGTGTTCCCGAGGGATCCATGCTTTCTTCTGGTGGTGGCACCATTCCTGCAGCCTCTCCTGGGGCTGCGTCACACTCGGGCACTCCAGGACACTGCCCGATTCATGCAGAAGATTCCTTTCCCACCGGTTACTTAGCACACATGCTGTCCTGCAGTTAGGAGTACTTTTCCCAGTGTCTGCTGCAGACTCCTTATCTTTACATTCTGCACTGAATGCAACCTGGTTCTTTGATTTTCCTTCAGGAACTTTGCGCTTTTTAATCTGGTTCTAGGTAGCCAGGCTTCAGTCATTTGACATTGGCAATCTATTCACTGATTGTTATAAAGACTGTAACTCGGGCTTACCCAGGTGGGAGAGATGCATAGGTATGTGGGAAGCAGCATGGTGCTTCTGTGCCCTCTCTAGGCAGTGTGCGGACCACCCTTCTGGCACCTGCACGAAGTCACCAATCCAGAAGCTCCTCCAGACATTTTTTAATTAAATAGTGTTTTATTCCACCTCTGCCTGGGCCACTGTCTGTTGCTTCAAATGGCTTACAAAGTGCGCTCCCTCTCGTGTCTGTGAGGAGCACCAGCACCCTGCACCTGCCCTTTCATCCTCCACGGCTCCTGAGGCTGTGCCTACTACAGCTGGGGTGGTGGACCCAGGACTGTCTTCTAGAATTCACCCGTCACTTCTCCCCCAAGTGTCCAGCCAGAGCAGCCAGGTAGCAGCCGGGCAGGGCAAGGACCAGTCTTGACCTTGACCATTTTTAGTGCTGATATTTTATTTTCTACTGTGCTCTGCCTTGTCTTATGCTGTCTTGACTCACTGGTGGTCTTGGCCTGTGATTTGAAAAACACTACTGTGGAGGTAAGAGTGCAGGCTCTGAAGTCAGATTTGGGATCACATACATGTTATAATTAGCCACGGCATTTGGGCAGCTCTGTGACTATTGAGGGAATGGAACAGTTTGCCCAGAGTCTAATAAATGCGGAAATGAGGACCTTGGACTTTGAGGAACTAGAGCTATGACACCGTGTATCAAATTAGTGTTGCATTTGGCAGTCACTCAAAATGAACCGAAAATGTTCATGAGCTCACACAATGCTAAGTGTTTTTGAAACACGACATAAAATTATATTCAGTGTGATTACAACTCTACAAAATCAAATTTACCTTCTTCATGAAAGAAGGACTAGAAACAAATGTCCCAGAATTCTAACAGTGGGTATTTAAATATTTGTATTGTTGTTTTGCTTTCTAATTTTCTTTGATAAACATATATCAATTTTATGATGGCACAGGTAATGCTGTTTGATATGTGTATCAGTAGTCAGCCTCAGGAGCACTGGTCTTGAAGGATGGTGCCCTTGGCAGGTGTAGTAGGAAGCCGATGTGGCCTCCCTGCCTCAGAACCCTGCAGTCACCAAGTAGATGTGACCAGCAGCAGCCACTATGGCCAGGGCTTGTTCTGTGGCCCTGCCCATGCCACAAGCTCATGGCCTGGATTTGAGAGTTTCTTGGTGTGTTCTTTCTATAGACAGAAGACTATCTGAAACGGAAGATTCGGTCCAGGCCAGAGAGATCGGAGCTGGTCAGGATGCACATTTTGGAAGGTATGTGAGGCTGGAAATGCTTCCCCATCTCGCCATGTTCTCCTCGTGCTGGCCACCCCCTTGTTCTGCCTCCTTTCTGCTCTCTCATCCCTGCTGGCAGGGGCAAGCAGAGGCTTCTCAGTCAGACAGTAGCACTGTGGCAGCTACCTCTGGCTTTTGGGAGTTTTTAAGAAGTATAGTCACATTCTGTCGGGTTGGTTTGACCTTTTCCTGGTCCCAGCATCCCTCAGCATGAAATTGCTTCTCTCTACAAGGGCAAACCTTCTCCCGCCTCCAAAATCTGTTTTTAAAACGTGCTCACCTAGCCAGGTGTGGTGGTGCATGCTTGTAATCACAGTACTTGGGAGGCTGAGACTGGAGGATCCGGGTTTGTGGTCAGCTTAGTGAGGCCATCCGCAACTTGTGAGACCCTGTTTCCAAGTAAAGAATAAAAAAAATAGGGCTGGGGCTATAGCTCAGAGGTAGAATGCCCCCAGTTCTATCCCCAGTACCGCAAAAAAACCAAAACAACAACACAAAAATGTGCTCGCTTGCTGGATGTGGTGGTGCACGCTTGTAATCCCAGCATTTGGGAGGCTGAGACCGAAGGATCCAGGTTCTTGGCCAGCCTCAGCTACTTACTTAGTGAGGCTCTCCGCAACTTAGTGAGACCCTATTTCAAAATAAAGAATAAAATAGGTCTGAGGGTGTAGCTAGGAGGTAGAATGTTCCTGAGTTCAATCCTCAGTGCTGCAAATTAATTAATTAATTAAATAGAGAAGTAAATGAATAAAAAATAAATATAAAATATGCTCACTTAGCAGGCATGGGGCATGGTGGAGCATGCCTGTAATCCCAGTACTTGGGAGTCTGAGACAGGAAGATTGCAGATTCAAGGACCCTGCAACTTAGTAAGACCCTGTTTCAAAATAAAAATTAGGGCTGGGGTGGAGCTCAAAGGTAGAATGCCTCTGGATTCAATCTCCAGTACCAAAACAACAACAACACATGTGCTTGGTTTCCTTTCCATGCCTGCCTTCCTTCGCTCCCTGGCACTTACCCACTCTGGCACCCGTGGTAGTCTCGTGGGCACATGCTCTGTGCCTTGCCTGGCCCAGCCACACAGCTTCAGTGAAGGAAAGATTTTGGCTCCCAAGTGCACAAGTGTGTCCATTTTTTGTTTAGTTTGGGAGATCCTTAGGGCAAGAAAAGACCTTTTCAAGTCTGAATCACAGTTTTTAGGCAAAATCATTGAGACCCTGAGCAAAGAGGAGTTGCCCCTATAGCTCTGGTGTCTCTCACGCTTGCTCCCGTGGCTCTGCAGCCCTGCCTCACCTGTTTTTTTTTTTGTTTTTTTTTTTTCCGGTACTGGGGATTGATCCCAGGGGCATTCTACCTCCAAGCTATACCCCCAGCCCTATTTTTTATTCTTTTATTTTGAAACAGGGTCTCACTAAGTTGCAGAGTGCCTCACTAGGTAGCTGAGGCTGGCCGCAAACCCGGATCCTCCCATCTCAGCCTCCCAAATGCTGGGATTACAAGCGTACACCACCACGCCCGGCTTCACCTGTTTATAATCGTCTTTGTGACCCTTAAAGCCAGCCGCTCTTCAGTGCTGGGGTTATGCTTTCCGCTCTGGTGATCTCTGCTCTGGCTGCTCCGGGGCCTCCACAGCTGGACCCAGGGGCTCTCCTCCATCTTCTTGCGCCCCATTCTCTCCCACTGGCAGAGACCTCGGCTGAGCCTTCCCTCCAGGCCAAACAGTTGAAGCTGAAGAGAGCCAGGCTCGCCGACGACCTCAATGAGAAGATTGCACAGAGGCCTGGCCCCATGGAACTCGTGGAGAAGAACATCCTGCCGGTGGAGTCCAGCCTGAAGGAGGCCCTCATCGGTGAGGAGGCCTTGGCCGCCTTGCGCGGGGTGTAGTGAGGCGCAGGCGGGAGGGAGCGCCGTGACGTAGGCAGAGTTGGGCCAGAGCTTTCGGCTCTTGCCTTCTGACTTCCTGCGTAGCCATGGGGGAGCCACGCACGGAGCTTGGGCGCCTGAGAAGCAGGTGTGTCTGCTTGGGACACTGGCGGGTGCCTCAGGGACCGTAGGAAAGGAAGCGAGTAACTGAGCGGCCTCTGCTCACCGTCCATGTCTGTGAACTCCAGGCTCGCTCACGGCATGTTTCCTCCCTTCCCCTCTTCTTCAGCGCTGGGGATGAACCCCAGGGCTCCATGCCTGCTAGGCAAGCCTCTACCACTGAGCTGTATCTACAGCTCAGAGTCTCACTAAGTTGCCTTTGAGGCTGGTCTCTAACTTACGATCTTCCTGCCTTAGCCTCTGGAGTAGCTAGGATTACAGGTGTGCACACTGTGCTTGGCTCCTTAGTTTTTATTAGTGAAAACTGTTTCTGGCGCTTTCCATAGATATTTCATTCAGCAGATATTGGTAGATCAAAGCAGTTGCTGGGTTTTAGGACTGCAGCCCCATAGGGCAGACCCAGTCCCTCTTTCTCTATAGAGCCCCCCACCTGGGGACAGAGACAAGTAGGCGATGGGCTGCACAGGACAGGCAGGAGCTGTGCCGGTGGGAACATAGGGTGCTCTGGCTCAAAGAGGAGGGCGCCCAGCCCACTGCAGCAGTGTGGGTGTCAGGAGCTGATGGCCAAGTTGGGGCCGGAGGATGAGTAGGGATTGCTGTCGGGTAGGGGCGGGCAGGGGGAGAGCAGCCTGGGTGGAGAGGAGGAGCAGGAAGAGAGGGTGTAGAGACAGGTGGGGAGCAGAGGCCCGGCTGTGAGGGCCCTTTGTGCCGGGTCAGGAGCGTGGACATAAGCCCCTCACGTAAAGGAGAAGCAGCCCCTGTCCTCTCCACCCACTCTCAGCCTTGACACTTCTGCTTTGGGGTTCTGGCCTGCCGTTGCCCCACACATGAAGCAGTTCTCCAGTGGACACCAAGCAGTGTCGTCTAATCTACTTCCATTCTGACACTCTCTACCCAGTGTCAACTCCCCCAGGTTCAGGGCTCAGTCTCACAAGACTACCCCCACTTGACATGCCAGTTGGAAGTCCCAGGTTGTGACTCATGCTTCTGACCAACTGGCTATAAACGATGGTTCCTACACCCCTTCTGGAATTTGAGTTAGGATAGCTCAAGAACTCGGGAATCTTTACCTAGGCTTACTGGCTTGCTCTGAGGATGTTAAATGGCCAGGTGGAAGAGCTGCCTAGGCCGCCATGTGGAGGGCGGTGCAGAGCTTCACGCCCTCTCGGGGCCTCCTGTGCCCAGCTGCCCACCCAGTCTTGTCCCGTCCCATCTGCGAGGCCTGCCTGCCCCTCGCTGCTTCCCTGGAGGTGGGGGTTGCCTGAAAGTTCCAGTCCTCTGGTCTTTCTCGTAATGGAGTCCATCCTGAGGCTATCTAGGGGTCCAACCCTAAGTCACCTCATTAGCACAAACATTTTCCCCAAGTTATGGAGAAGGGCTGGATAACAAAAAGATACTTCTGTCATTCAGGGAATTCCAAGGGTCTTAGGTCCTCTGAGATAGGGACCAGGGCACAAAGACCAAATCTGTTTCCTATTATATCACACTTAGATATCCATGTAGTCAGTACAGACATGTATCCTTCATGGCAGCAGGCCCCAAACCTGATTCCTCACGAGACTGTACATTTCTGCCTCTGCAGAGGGAGCTATGTCTTCAGAGAGGGCGGGGACCACTGAGCAGATCCTGCAGCGTGGAGCAGGCCCTGAGCCCTGGACACAGGACACTGGCAGTTCTGGCTCTGCTATGGACATGGTTTCATGAAGCCCGCCTGTGCTGGAGGCTGGCCCCCCTGGGCCCCAGGGTGCCCTTTCCCGTTTGGCACAGGAACCCCTAGGGCCCACTGATTTCCCCTGCATCCATCCTGCCCCGTGGCAGTGTTTTTCTCCCCAGAACCCTAGTTGCAGTCCCCTGTGGTCAGGCTGGCTCTGCACTCTGCAGCCAAAGTGGGCAGCACTTGCCCAGAGGCAGCGATGTGCTGGGCCAGGCACATTCCGAGGCCCAGAGCCGGACGCAGTGGGCCTCGTGCCCCAGAGAGTTCAGCGACATGAGAAGTTACGAACACTAGTGGGCGAACAACTGATTTCTGACGCTCGCCCAGCATGGTAGAGAGGCCATGGGCGTGTGCCATGGTAGAGAGGCCTCACCTGCCCGGCTGGACTGTATACAGGATTCCACGCAGAGATGGCTTTATGGGCCCAGTGTGGTCTCTGGTGTCCGAGGAAACTCACAGAGCGGTGGTGCTACTCCCAGACTGTGTGGCAGCTGTAGTGACAGACGTGCACTAGTGGGCTTGTGTGCTCATGCAGTGAGGCCTGGCAGAGGGATGGGGACAGGGACCGTGGCTGGGAAGCACCCACCCAGGAGAGGGCACAATTAGAGCCAGCGTGGAGGTCGCCAGAGTGTACCTGATGGAGGCAGTCCAGAGGGAAGCCAGGTGGTGTCCTGGAGGCCTGGTAGGGCACAGCTGGCTTAGGAGTTCAGCAGTTGAGGGATGAGGTGGTCATCGGTGACTCGAGAGGAAGGAGCATTTGCCAGGAAAAGCCAGGTTGTGCCATTCAGGAGGGAAGGCTGAGGCAGTGCAGCTCCTGCAGG
Source organism: Graphiurus murinus (assembly GCA_004027655.1). NCBI lineage: Eukaryota > Metazoa > Chordata > Mammalia > Rodentia > Gliridae > Graphiurus > Graphiurus murinus. The sequence goes on from PVLC010008007.1 coordinate 30,575, forward strand.
AAGAGAGGGAGACCCTGGACTGAGGGGGATGGGAGAGCTGGAGCAGGTTTATGGACTGAGAGGAGGGAGGGAGGGAAGGAGAGGCTGAGGGGATGGGGCGAGGCAGGTTCAGAGGCAGAAGGGGAGGAAATAGTCCAGGTAGAAGTTTGGCTCAGATAAGAGAAACAGCTGTTGAGAGGGTGTCTGCTGGCTCTCCACACACTTGTGTGCTTATACACGTACGCGCGCGCACACACACACACACACACACACACACACACACACATATCTTCCCTCTGGCCACCCATAGGTATGGTTAAGATTCATGTCAGGCTGGGCTTGGTGGCGCTTGCTTGTAATCTCAATATTTGGGAGGCTGAGACAGGAGGATCGCAGGTTTTTGACCAGCCCCAGTAACTTAGGGAGACCCTCTGCAACTTAGACCCTGTTTCAAAATAAAAGAATGAAATAGGGCTGGGGATTAGCTGAGAGGTAAAATGCTCCTGGATTCAACCCCTAGTGCCCCCCCACCCCCAAAAAAAGATTGACGTCAAGCCCTCTCCTCCGGGAAGTCTTCCTCCAGCCTGCTCAGCCTGCCCATAGCCTCTGCGTTTCCCTCCTGTGCTCCCAGCCAGGCCTCAGGCGAGGGAAGTGGAATCAGTAGTGGCCCTGGCCGGCCCAAAGCATCCGTCCTCCCCAGGTAGCCAGCGCCCTCCCAGGTTGAACAGCGGTGGGAGCTGCTGGGCCCCATGTGGCTGCCGTCCTGCGGCACGTCCCCACTGTGGGAGTAAGAAGCCATGGGAAGTACAGGGGCCAGTGAGCTCAGTCCCCTCTGCGCACTGCACATCTGCCCTCCTGGGACCGACTAAGACGGAGCATTGAGCCCCCGACAGGCTCGCCAGCCCATCACCACAGCTGCCAGGAGGGAGGAGCTCAAGACAGGGGCCTCAGGCCACGGCCCTGGGACACATCAGCACACCCAGCCCACACCTCGAGGCTTGTTCCTGTTCCTCATCTGGGGTCTCCCCCCACCACATGTGGCCCAGCCTGGCCGGTCCTCACCTCTGCCTTCCTGTGTGGACAGCTGACTAGCTCGACCTGTCACCCCCTCTTCCCACAACAGCGAGGAGGGGCAGTTGTGACATGACTCTTGAAACATCCTCCTTGCCTTGTTCCCACCTTTCCTTCCCTCTGCAGTTTGAGTTCCCACACGGCCCCGTGGAGCAGAAGCTCCGTGTGGCGCCCTGGTCCCCTGCCTCCGCCTCTGCGTCCTTCAGCTCCCTCTGGGGCTGGGCCCTGGGTTCAGCCAGCACGGTTAGAGGCAGTAGCGTGTTTTGTTCTGGTGCCCTTGCTGCCCGGTACTGAGTCCTTGGGAGTCACTGACATCCAGAGGGGCCACCGTGCTTCACAGATCCAATCTCACCTGTGCAGACAAGCATCCCTTTCCAGGACACCCTCCACCCACAGCCTCAGAGCCAGGCCCCGAGTCTGTTCTAGCCTCGGGGAGTTGAGCCAAGCCCGAGGAGGCTGTCCCCGCTAGTGGGTGCAGGGCTTCATTGTGTTACTACGTGTAACACCAAGGATGTAGGTGAAGAGGTTGACTGCATATCCTAGGAAGGAGGGAGGGAGGAACTTGACTTTGAAGACTAAGAGCAGTATAGAGTTAAAAGCAAGAGCCGGACATGGTGGCCCTTGCTTGTAATCTCAGTACTTGGGAGGCTGAGACCGGAGGATCCAGGTTCACGACCAGCTTCAGCTACCTAGTGAGGCCCTCTGCAACTTAGTGAGACCCTGTTTCAAAATAAAGAATAAAAAATAGGACTGGGGTTGTAGCTCGGAGCTAGAATGCCCCTGGGTTCAATCCCCAGTACCACAAAAAAAAAAAGAAAAAGAAAAAAAAAAAAAAAGCAAGAGAGCCGGGCGTGGTGGCGCACGCTTATAATCCCAGCATTTGGGAGGTTGAGACCGGAGGATCTGGGTTCGAGGCCAGCCTCAGCTACCTAGTGAGGCACACTGCAACTTGGTGAGACTCGGTTTCAAAATAAAGAATAAAAAAAATAGGGCTGGGGGTGTAGCTCGGAGGTAGAATGCCCCTCAGTTCAATCCCCAGTACCGCAAAAAAAAAAAAAAAAAAAAGCAAGAGGCTAGCTGGTCATGGCACTCACCTGTACTACCAGAACTTGGGAGGCTAAGACAGGAGGATCACAGGTTCGAGGACAACCTCAGCAAGTACTGAGACTCTCATCAACCTAGTGAGACCCTGTGTCCACCATCACCACCCTCCCAAGGGCTTTCCTCAGCCCAGGTAGCACTTTTGCTGACCCCTGTCAGGGATGTGACCATGACCTTCCGAGAGCTTTTTCGTGCTAGGAAGACCGGTGGTACTGGTCTCCCTTCACCTCGGGGTGGGGCCAAGGTGGGTCCTCTGCTGGGGCAGCCTTCCTTCCCCACCTTCCTGCACCTGGGCGGCAGGGGAGTCTTACGCTGGCTTTGGGTTTCAGTGGGCCAGGTGAATTACCCAAAAGTGGCGGACAGCTCTTCCTTCGACGAGGACAGCAGCGATGCCTTGTCCCCTGAGCAGCCTGCCAGCCACGAGTCCCAGGGCTCGGTGCCTTCACCCCTGGAGGCCCGTGTCAGCGAACCACTGCCCAGTGCCACTTCCGCATCCCCCACTCAGGTGAGCCTGCCCTGGCCCCAGGTCCCGGGGTGGTGCCCTGGAGTTCCCGGTGTTGAGAAGGGAGCTGTCCACAGTGGGCCCCAAGGGTGGCAGCCCCAGCTCGCCCGGCCCAAGGGAGGACGCCAGCGCCTGCCTTTGCCTTGGCTTCACGGCACACTCTTGAGCGGCCGTCACCTCTGCCGGCCTCGTCTCCCTGTCTGCCCATCATGGCATCTAAGGACGTGGCTGCCACCCCACTCCTGGCAGGGTGGGCCGGGCGGGCTCTCGGGGGAGCCCGTGTCCTCACTTCCCCTCTCCCCTCTCAGGTTCTTTCTCAACTCCCAATGGGCCCGGATTCTGGAGAGACGCTTTTCCTGGCAGAGCAGCCTCCTCTGCCTCCCCCGCCTCTGCTGCCTCCCAGCCTCACCAACGGGACTGCTGTCCCCATCGCCAAGCCCACCCCCACGCTCATTAAGGTACAGTTCTTCCAGCAGCTGCGCCGCCCCTTTCCCTGGGCCCCTGGGAGTCTTCTCTGACTCGGATCCAGCTGTGGGCACAGCTGCAAGTCTTTCCCCAGTGGTCAGGGACCAATGAGTGTCACCGAGATGACCTGGGGTTTCTTCCCGTCCTCTCCACTGTCCATCATGACTGTGCGGTCACGATCATGGCCACCACCGATTGAGCACCGTCTCGGGTTTTTTTGTTGTTGCTGCTAATAACAATACTGCAGAGTGGGAAGTTCTGAAGAAAACAGGTTAACTCAGGTTCAGAGTACTGGTTCAAGGTCACAGGCTCTGTAGTCTTGCTGGTAGGGCCTAGGGCAGTGCAGGGGGTCACAAGTGTGTGTTCTGCTCTGCCTCTTGTTATACAGCCACCAGTGTGAAATCATGGGGTGGCACCCTGGCGACCTTGTCTAATCCCAGTCACCTCCCTGAGAGCCCCCTCTGGCACCACAGGCCAGATTCCCGCCCTCTTGGTACCTCACAGTGGGGGCTCAGCTCCAGCGTGGGTTTGGGCGGGCTAGTGCTTCTCACAGTGCACAGAAGCTCTCCAGAACCTCCGGCCCTCCCTCAGCAGCGGCCCCGGCAGTGACAGCCTGTGCTGCAGGGTCATGCAGGCAGCCCTCCAGGGCTTGTTTTACTTTCTTCCTCTAAGGCCTGAAGTACCTGAGAGAGGGAGGTTTATGTCCCTGGAGTGGGGGCATGGCTGGGCACTGCTGGCCTTGCGTAGGTACTCAGCAGTACCGAGCAGCGGCAGACGCCAGGTCCTCCCTGCCCCAGGCCTCCTGGCTTCTGGGATCTTGAGGGCGTGGGCCTGGGCCCCTGTCCTTGCTGCTGGTGTTACTCCCTTCTCTCCACCCCATCCCCACACCCTCCCACACCTGTCTCCACCTGGTGTCGCGCTGGCTCCTCTCCCAGGCCCCTGAGCGCAAGTGTCCACATTGTCTCCTCCCTGCCCAGACCTTCCTTTGCTCCCATGGCCGCCTGCTTGAGACCCAAGCCCCCAAGGTCCCACAGTCCCCTCTCACACTCCCCTCCAACCCTACTTCCCCGCCCCAAGGACAGGCCCCCAGCACGATCCCACTGGCCCTTCTTGGTCGGCCTGGGGCTTCTGACCGTCTCAGCCCCCGGGGTGGTGCCCACTGGGAGCTTTTGGAGTTCCTGCTAGATCAAGATCACAGTCAGTGTAACCCTGGGGAAAACGACTTCTCTGAGCTGGTGTCCTCGTTCCCAAGTCAACATGGAGGTTCTTGGAAGGGCCGTGCATGCTGTGACCTGCCTCTGGCGCGTGTCCACGGGCCGGGCAGCCGTGGCCTTGCCTCCTGTTGCACTCACCTCTGCATGGAGGCATAGTGACATCTGTGCCTGAACTTTGGGTTGACTTTCCTGGCAAGGCTGGAAAGTCCCGCCCCTCCCTGGCACCTTTCTGGGTAGAGCATATGGTCCAGCAGGGAAAGGGGGGTGTGGGCAGGTGGGGCTCCTCAGAAGCACCCCCACCAGTCCTGACGCCCTTGCTCTGTGCCCTCAGCAAAGCCAACCCAAGTCTGCCAGCGAGAAGTCGCAGCGCAGCAAGAAGGCCAAGGAGCTGAAGCCAAAGGTGAAGAAGCTCAAGTACCACCAGTACATCCCCCCGGACCAAAAGCAGGACAAGGGCGCCCCCGCCATGGACTCCTCCTACGCCAAGATCCTGCAGCAGCAGCAGCTCTTCCTGCAGCTGCAGATACTCAACCAGCAGCAGCAGCAGCACTACAACTACCAGACCATCCTGCCCGCCCCGCCCAAGTGAGAGCCGAGGCCCGGGGTCCGCTCCTGCCCTGGCCCCAGGGCCCTCTGCACTCACCCTGCAGCCCCGACTTGCAGCTGCTGCCTGCAGCGCCCCAGGTAGTGTTGACCATGCTGATTTCTACTTTTTCCTTTTCTCAGGCCAGCGGGAGAGTCTTTGGGAAACAGTGGGGTCCCCCCAGCGCGCAGCCTCTCCACTGCCAATGGCAGCTCTGGCTCCCCAGGTCCTGGTGGACTGGCACGTCAGAACAGCACCCCACTGGCTGGTAAGCCAGGAGCCCTGCCAGCCAACCTGGATGATATGAAGGTAAGTGGCCAGCTGTTCCTTTCTGCTGGAAGACCTGAGTCCTGCCACCTGGCCTCCTGCAGGAGCTGTCTCAGGTTGGGTTTTTATGCAGAGGAGGCACATCTGGACCCACAGGGTCCTTTACCCACCAAGCGGGGTTCATTTCGTGTCCTGAGCCTCTGTGGTGCTGGGTGAGAAGTGGGGTCGGTCCCCTCCAGGAGGATGAGCCCAGCAGAGCAGCATGCCCAAAGTCGCAGGCTTCTCAGCGGTAGACAGGGTTGTGCAGCCACCATGCTTTCCGCTGTTCAGAGCTGCGACTGTCTGTGAAGGACTTGGGGCCAGGCTAGCCTCTCCTGCGTCACAACCTTGACACTAGCAGGGTGGCACTCCTGGTGGCAGCAGGCAGAGGTGTCAGAGTCAGACCTGGCCTGGCCAGCCACTCACTAGCTCTGTGATCTTCCAGGTGTTTTACTCTGTGAACTTAGCATCCTCCTCTGTAGAATCTAGTGCATCCGGTGAAACATTTGTTGAGCACCAGGCGCTGTGCTGGGGACTGTGGGAGCATTTTAACCAGGCCCATCACGGGGTGGACTTTGGGCAGGGCTGGCAGAAGGCGTACCCACCTGCAGGGCTGTTGGAGGACTCGGGGACTTGCTGCATCAGAAGTGGCCAGTGGAACCCATGTGCATGAGGCAAACTGCTCGCCCTCCTGTCTCCAGCAGCTTGTACTGCTGCCTGGACCCAGTTCCCTTTGTCTAATTGTCCAGACCCCGGCCACTCTGACTTTTTTTTTTTTTTGCGGTACTGGGATTGAACTCAGGGGCATTCTACCTCCGAGCTACACCCCAGCCCTATTTTTTATTCTTTATTTTGAGACAGAGTCTCACTAAGTTGCGGAGTGCCTCACTAGGTAGCTGAGGCTGGCCGGGAACCCAGATCCTCCAGTCTCAGCCTCCCAAACGCTGGGATTACAAGCGTGCACCACCACACTCAGCCCACTCTGACTCTTGACTCCTGCAGGTGGCGGAGCTGAAGCAGGAGCTGAAGTTGCGGTCACTGCCTGTCTCCGGCACGAAGACTGAGCTAATCGAGCGCCTGCGCGCCTACCAAGACCAAGCTAGCCCCGCGCCCGGAGCCAAGGCCGCTGCCACCACCTCCCTCCTGTCCAAGGCTGGCGAGGTGGTAGTGGCCTTCCCTGCTGCCCGGCTGAGCACAGGGCCAGCCCTGGTGGCAGCAGGTCTGGCTCCCGCTGAGGTGGTGGTGGCCACAGTGACCAGCAACGGTGTTGTGAAGTTCGGCAGCACGGGCTCCACGCCCCCTGTGTCTCCCACGCCCTCTGAGCGCTCACTACTCAGCACAGGCGATGAGAACTCCACACCTGGGGACACCTTTGGTGAGATGGTGACATCGCCGCTGACGCAGCTCACCCTGCAGGCCTCGCCGCTGCAGCTCCTGGTGAAGGAGGAAGGTGCCCGCGCGGCGCCCTGCTGCCTGAGCCCCGGTGCGCGGCCGGAGCTGGAGGGCCTGGACAAGGACCAGATGCTGCAGGAGAAGGACAAGCAGATCGAGGAGCTGACGCGCATGCTCCGGCAGAAGCAGCAGCTGGTGGAGCTGCTCCGGCTGCAGCTGGAGCAGGAGAAGCGGGCCCAGCAGCCCGCCTCTGTGAAGCAGGAGAGCAGCTTCTCCAGCTGCCAGCTGAGCCACCAGCTCCCAGGCTCTGCCGCTCACCCCTTCAGCCCTGGCCTGGTGGCCCCCGCTGACAACCACAGCAGTGCCCGGGCCCCAGCTCTGGGCCCCCCTGCTGTGGTGGTGAAGCAGGAAGTCGTGCCCCCCGAGCCCGAGGTGGCTCCCGGCCCCCAGCTGCTCCTGGGCCCTCAGGGCGCTGGCCTCCTCAAGGGGGTCACGCCCCCCACCCTCATCACCGACTCCACAGGGACCCACCTCGTCCTCACCGTGACCAATAAGAAGGCCGACAGCCCTGTCCTGCCCAGTGGGAGCCCCCTGCAGGTAGCTGCAGCAGGAGGGGCGGGCGGCCCGTGGGCGGTGTGAGGGCTTCTGCTGGGCTGGTGTGTGGGCTCGGGCTCATTCCACCTTCCTGTTAAGCCTCTGAAACCCCATCTCCCCAAGTGGGGAGGGCACTGAAGCTTGGGAAAGTTAAGGGACCTATCTAGCCACGAGGGTGGGGCCAGCAGGGAACCCCAGGCAGCAAATGGAGACCCTCACACCACTGCCCGTAGGAGCAGGCCTTGAGTGAGGGTCGGGGGTCCCCTGCCCTGGGGTAGGTGGTGGGGTCAGCCGTCTGTCTCCAGACTCAGCTCAGGACCCTCCCCTCAGTGGCCCTGCCCCTCCCAGCCCAGACCCTCCGCCAGCTCAGGCCAGAGGCAAGGCTGCTCTCAGCCCTAGCGTGGCCTCTGCCCAGCAGACCCTGGGGCGAGAGGACAGTGACAGAGAACCTCAGGGTGGGGGACAAGGGTCCCTGAGAAGCTTCTAGTAGAGAAAGGATGTTTGTTAACTCTCGGAGCTAGGCATGGAGAGTAGCAAGACTCAGCAACCTAGGGAGACACTATTTCTTTTTTTTTTTTTTTTCGGTACTGGGGATTGGACTCAGGGGCATTCTACCTCCGAGCTACACCCCCAGCCCTATTTTTTATTCTTTATTTTGAAACCGAGTCTCACTAAGTTGCGGAGTGCCTCACTAGGTAGCTGAGGCTGGCTGCGAACCCGGATCCTCCGGTCTCAGCCTCCCGAATGCTGGGATTACAAGCGTGCACCACCACGCCAGGCACGGGAGACACTATTTCAAAAAAAAAAAAAAAAATAGAGCTGAGGGTGTAGCTCAGAGGTAGAATGCACCTGGGTTCAATCCCCCAGTCCACACACACCCCATAACTCTTGGGGTGGCACCAACTCAGAGCCCTTTCCTCTCTGCCTGTGGCTTATACCAAACTCCAAAGAGCCAGTCACTCCCCCAGTGCTGCCTGCCCCTGCGGTGGTGGGGGCCAGGCTTCCTGAGCCCCTGCCCGCCTCCAGCCAGTGACCTCCCCACCCTCCCTTCCAGCCCTTGTCCCAGCCTGGCTCTCCAGCCCCACCTGCCCAAATGGACCTGGAGCACCTGCCGCAGCCCCCTTTCGGGACCCCCACCCCTCTGCTGAAGAAGGAGCCACCTGGCTATGAAGAGGCCGTGACCCAGCAGCCCAAACAGCAGGTGAAGGTGGCTGGGCTGGCCGGGGTGTGGTGTCCATAGTCCCCCTGGGAGGAGCAGCGGGCAGAAGCCTCGGGGAGCGGCCATCAGAGCAGGCACTCCGGGCTGGCCCGATGGAGCTGGGCCAGGAGCTACCCCTTGGGGGCAGAAGGACCTGGGTGAAGACTGGCTTGGGGGTCCCATTTAGATTGTCAACTTCCTTTTCTGTTTTTGTCCTACAGGAAAACGGTTCGAGTCAGCAGATGGATGACCTGTTCGACATTCTCATTCAGAGTGGAGGTAAAGCCAGGCCCCAGCGGCCTCCCTCGCTGCTGCCTCTGTTCACAGGTGTCTGTAGCCCCAGGTTGGCCGGCTGAGTTGTGGCAGGCACTGTGGCTACAGCGGGGACTTTGAGACCAGAGCCTCCAGGACCAGGCGGGGTGCCTGGAGAGGTTCATCCTGGGACTAAGGCTCCTGCTCTTGCGCCCCCCCACGCCCCCGTACATGTTGAAGGAACACAGCAGGTCTTTGCAGAGCTCAGGCTAGTGACCAAGCGCTTGGACTGAGCAGTGTGTTAGGACAGGAGTCGGACCCCGTGCCCAGTGGAGGGATGGAGCGAGTGAGGTCAGGGGTCATGTTTGGGGCCAGGTCAGAGGCCTCCTGGCCACCGGGTGGAGAGGGCGCAGCTTGGAGCAGATTGGCAGGTCAGAGGCAGGACCTGCCTGCCACAGTGGCTGTTGGCGGTGAGACCACAGCAGTCTGGCTGCGGGGGTGCTGGCATTGGTGTGTGCCTGTGTCCTGTGGGTCAGGTGTGGTGCGGGAAGGAGCAGCCAAGGATGACAGGCTGCAGCCCGAGGCTCTGGGATGAAGTTGCCGCCACCTGTGGGAACCCACGGGCGAGGCTTCGGACAGGGCCTACGAATGTTGGGAGATGCTGGGTGGAGACTGGAGGGGACGTGCGGGAGGACAGGTCTGGGCCTGGGCATCTAGACTGGCACCATCAGAGCCACGAGGCTGGTGGAGCAGAAAGGACAGATGACAGAGCCTTGGCCTTTGTGAAAGAGAGGGACAAGCAGATGAGGCCAGGCACTGCGCAGAGGCCATCCCGGAAGCCGGGCCACGCAGGGCAGTCGGGGCGTGAGCATCCATCGTGCAGTCACCTGCTGAGTGGGCTCTGGGCGGAGGATGGGAGAGGCGTGCAGGGGCCATGGGACGGGCCCCCTGGGCTGCAGCCCCGGAGGAAGGAGGCGGGCGCCGTGTAGGGAGTCGCTGCACGTTTGCCGAGGTCCCCTGCCTCACAGAGGGGAAAGCTGGTGTGGAGAGAAGACCCTTCGTGTGGGGACCTTTTGGTGGCAAAAGGAAGAAGGTGGAGTGCGTGGTACTGTGCAGGGCTGTGGGGTCTGTGTGGCCAGCGCGTGGCATGTTTCCACATGGCGATTATGGCAGTGGGACAGTGAGTGCAGCGGGGCCGCCACCAATTGGCACACTTCAGAGGGTTGAGTTTCGGTTAATGGGTACATTATTTCAGTTTACAATACGGGCTCAAAAGCTGCCATTCTTTAGGTTAGACCCTCAAGCCTTAGGGAGCATCGCCAGGTGCTGGGACTGTGCTGTTTGAACCAGTGCAGGTGGCCCGAGGCTGCTGGTGTGGGACCTGCTCTGATGGTGACTGGGTGGCGAGCTCAGGAGAGGCCCGGCCTGGGCTTCAGGAGGGGTGTGGCTACTCGGCAGAAGAGATGGGGGAGGGGACAGTAGAGAAAGAGATGAGGGTGCTGCCTCCCCTAAAGGGCCACTGAGAAATGGCCAAGAAGCCGGGCGTGGTGGCGCACACTTGTAATCCCAGCATTTGGGAGGCTGAGCCAGGAGGATCCAAGTTCGAGACCAGCCTCAGCTACTTAGTGAGGCACTGCGCAACTTAGTGAGAACCTGTTTCAAAATAAAGAATAAAAAATAGGTCTGGGGGTGGAGCTCGGGGGTAGACTGCCCCTGGGTTCAATCCCCAGTACCACAAAAAAAAAAAAAAAAAAAAAAAAAAAAAAAAAAGGCCAAGGAGGTGGCGAAGATACCAGGAGAAGAGGTGTGTGAAAGGGTCAGGTGGTGGCAGCTGCGCAGGCTGAGGCCTGGTTCCTGCATAATTCTGTTTATTATAACACAATTTGCCACTCTAGCCATGTTTAAGTGTGCGATTTAGTGGCATTGAGTATTCAGTGCTGTGCAACACCACTGCCCATTTCTAGAGCCTTTTTATCATCTCAAACTGAAACTGTACCTATTAGATAAAAATTCCCGTCCGCCTCCCTAGCCTTGACCACCCCATTCCACTGTTTCTGATCTGACCCCAAGCACCTCGTGTGAGTGGATGCACATTTGTCTTTGTGACTAACTTATTTCACTTAGAGTTGGTCGGTTCACTTGGTCCACCTTTCAGCTATTGTGTAATGCTGCTACCAGATTAGTGCACGACAGTCTCCGAGCCCCTGCTTTCCATTCTTCTGGGCATATACTTCAAAAGTGGGACTGTTGGACCAGTTTTTTTGAGGAACCAACCCATGCCGTTTTCTAAAGTGGTCACACCCTGACCACGTCTCACTGGGGATTGAACCGAGGGCCGCATGTGTGCCAATCCCACACATTTACTACTGGGCTACCCCAGCCCTTGCCAGGACGACGACTTTTCTGCTGTTTGAGCCACTCTAATGGGCGTGAGGTGATATCCTGTGGGTTTGCTGAGCACTTCCCTAGTGCCCGGTGATGTTGAACATCTTTTCATGTGCTATTGGCCATTTTTATATCTTCTTTGGAAAAGCTATCAAATTATTAACCTATTTTAAATAAGTTTTTTGGTTGAGATTTAGTAGTTTATAAATTCTGGATATTAAACCTTTATCAAATATATGACTTGCAAGCATTTCCTCACATTCTATGAGGAGCCCTTTCACTCTTGGTGGTCCTCTGATGCTAAATAGTTTAAAATTTTTCTTTTTGGTACTGGGGATTGAACCCAGGGACATTCTACCTCTGGGTTACACCCCCAGCCCTATATTTTGAAACAGTCTCATTAAATTGCTCAGGCTGGCCTCAAATCTGTGAATCTCCTGTCTCATTCTCCTAAATACTGAGATTACAGGAGTATTCCACCACACCTGGCAACAGTTTTAAAATTTTGATATAACTAACTTGTCTACCTGTGCTCTTCTGGTGTCACAACCAAGAGATTATTATTATCATTTTGCGGTACTGGGGATTGAACTCAGGGGCATTCTACCTCCGAGCTATATCCCCAGCCCTCTTTTTTTATTCTTTATTTTGAAACCGAGTCTCACTAAGTTGCGGAGTGCCTCACTAGGTAGCTGAGGCTGGCTGCGAACCCGGATCCTCCGGTCTCAGCCTCCCGAATGCTGGGATTACAAGCGTGAGCCACCACCCCCGGCTGCAACCAAGGGATTGTTGCCAAGTTTTCTCCTAAGTTTTGTAGCTTCAGCTCTTCCATCTGTCTTTGGTTCAGTTTATTCTTCTCTGTGGTGTTTAGGTAAGGGTCTTCCGTCATTCTTTTGCATGTTTTTAGTCCTGGTTTCTGACACCATTTGCTGTCTCAATTGGCAGAAATTTCAGCAGATTTCAAGGAACCACCATCTCTACCAGGGAAGAAGTCGCCCTCAGCAGCAGCCTGCGGGTCCCCTCTGGCAGCACAGCCCTCGCCCTCCACCGAGCTCCCCCAGGCTGCCCTACCTCCACCGGTCTCGCCTGCCCTCCCAGGGCGCCTGGAGGACTTCCTGGAGAGCAGCACAGGGCTGCCCCTGTTGACCGGCGGGCAAGAAGGGCCGGAGCCCCTGTCCCTCATTGACGACCTCCACAGTCAGATGCTGAGCAGCTCTGCCATTTTGGACCACCCCCCATCACCCATGGACACCTCAGAATTGCACTTTGCCCCTGAGCCCAGCAGTGGCGTGGGCCTGGACCTGGCTGATGGCCACCTGGACAGCATGGACTGGCTGGAGCTGTCGTCAGGTGGACCCGTGCTCAGCCTGGCCCCGCTCAGCTCTGCAGCCCCCAGCCTCTTCTCCACGGACTTCCTCGACGGCCACGATTTGCAGCTGCACTGGGATTCCTGCTTGTAGCTCTCTGGCTCTGGAGACTGGGGGTGGGGAAGGGGCTGGAAGTTGGGGAGCCACAGAACTGTGGCAAGCATGGCTCTCTCCATGTGGTTGTGAATCTTGACAATCACAGTCCCTCCTCTTCCTTTCCCCTGGAGGCTGGAACAGAGGGGCCCTACTCCTGGCTCAGGCTCACCCAGGACACAGAAGCTGCCAAGCAGCAGTTCTGGGTCCCACACCTGGGGTTTGGAGGCCTGGGCAGGACTGGAGCCATTTCAATTTGACCTCTTTTTCTGAGGTCAGAGGTGCGCAGTCTGGTTGCAGCCTGGATAAGGCGGGCGAGGCTTAGCCCGGAGGATGCTCTTCTGACCCTGGCGGGTCAAGGGCTGACGTTCCTCTCTCATCCTTCCCTCACTAGTTTGGGCCTCTACTCCGATCCCAGTCGGCTAGCCCCAGGCTCCTACAAGCTTCCTGAGCGGCTCCCTGCCATTTTAGTGTCTTGGTGTAGTGTAACCATTTAGTGGTTGGTTGGCAAAATTTTCTGTACAGCTGTATATACATACCTCTATGTTATATATCAACATACATATATACATATATTTTGGGGGGTGGGAGATGGGTGTGGCACCTCCCATCCTTTCACATTCAGCAGGGCCTGGGGGGCTGGATGCAGGGTCACCTGCCGGGTGTGCAGCTGCCCAGGCGCCCCCCCTCACGTGTGTTTGACATGTAGCCACCCCGCCACAGCCTGTGCCCCACCTGCCCAGCTTCGAGTGCCACAGGGCAGAGGTGCTCCCTGGCCCTGCCAGGAGCGCTCTACCCACCCACATTCCGTCCCAACACCTCACGCAGCCAACGGGCCCTGCGATGGGACCCAGTGCCATCTTGCTTTAAGGCAGCCACTGGCCTCCGTTCTGGCCTCAGTCACAGGGAAGTAGGGATGGAATCACCAAAACCAGTGCTGGGACAAGAGTGGGGAAGCTGTGTGAATTTTTTAAAATAAAAACAAAAATACCGCCTTGTCAGTCCATCTCATTCCAGACAGGCTGGGTGGTGGGACAGGTCCTGTACCTGCTCCACTATGGCGTCGGGGGCGGCGCTCAGCACAGGACACAGACACGTTTCAAACGGGCAGCTCTGCGCCCTGGCTGAACGGACGGGCGGTGCCTTCTCAAAGCCAACTAGTTTATTTACAAACCCAAGCGGCCCAAATCTGCCGTTAGCCACCCCACCCCATTTCCTGAGCAAAGACGCAGATGTGGGGCGCCACCTCCTCACAAGGTTTTTGGTTAGTCCCCACTGTGCAGACGGTGCCCGGAGCTTCCTCAGGACCCTGGCAGGGCAGAGCCTTCCCCAGACCCACGCTGGGGAGGGAAAGGCTGAGCTGGAGCAAAGGACCCTGAACCCCTCATGGGCCCCACACAGGTGGGACTGCGCCGGGGCATACCACTCCCTCCCTGAGGGAAGGGCCTGCCAGACGCTGATGGGCTAGGGGTGGCTGGAGGTGGGTCACCCATCTATGTCCCAGCTGAAGAGGTGGTGCTTCACCAGCATGTCCTGAACACCCTCCTTCAGCGGCTGCCTCTCCTCCTGCGTGGGACAGGCCCTCAGTCATGGGGCCAGGGCAATTCTCCCATCCCTCCTGCTGCATGCAGAGGCCCCTGGGCCCCAGCCACCCCCAGAACCACACACCCACCTCTCTCTTGGCGGGGAGCTCCCAGTCCTGAGAGAGGCTGAAGGCGAAGCAGCAGAGGACACTGGGGGAGGGGGGAGCTCTCATCACCTGCCCCCTCACCCCCACCGCGCCAGGCCCAGGTCCCCGCAGAGCCGCCGCCCACCAGGAGCCGGGTCCTCACCGCAGCTCACACTTGATCTGGACCCAGCCGGGGCTGCGCAGGAAGGACCAGGGCTGGTACCACTTCTCGACGGTGGGCAGGCTGGAGCAGAGCACCTCCAGCCACAGGTGCAGCACCTGCTCACTGTGGACAAGGCCAGGAGGAGGGGGAGGCAGGGCCGCAGACCCCAACTGCCCCTGGGCGGCCTCTGCGCGCCCTTGGGTAAGGACAGGCTCGCACAGAGCCAGCCCCGCGGGTCCTTCCTGTCCCTTGGCTTCCCCTTCGAAGGCCCCTCCTCACCGCTTCTCTAGACTTACTTGAGCCCCACGCAGATGAGCGAGCGGAGCTTCACATCCATTTGCGCATGTGCCGCGTCATGGGTCACGTTCACCGACTGCACCGCCTGGGGAGGGCACGGCTGTCACCCGAGGGCCCCATCAGCCATGGAGGATAGGTCTTGGGCTGGCCGAGTGGCCCCACTCACCCGGTAGAGCAGCTCCTCTGGGGTCAGGACTTTGCCATCTTCATCCAACCTGAGGGGACCCAAGCTCCAGTGCGGCCCTGCAGCCGCGGCCAGCCCTCCACCCCCGGGAGGCGGGGCGGCCTCCTACCTGTAGGTCTTACAGAGCACCAGGCGGGAATACACAGAGTCGAAGTCCCTCTCAACCTCCCGACCTGCTGCCTGTGGGGACAGGAGCAATGTGAGTGTAGGGACGGGGAGGGGCACAGTCAAAACCACGGAGTTCAGCCGGGCACACGAACCCCCCGCAAGCTCCTCCTGCCACCCACGGCCAGGGGAAGGGAGCGCAGGGGCGGGCGGGGCTCACCTCCTCGATGAACAGCCAGGGGTGGCAAGCGCCCCCCAGCAGGGATGGCTTCTTCAGTCCGTGCTCAAACAGGGCCTTAAGGGCTGGGCAGAAGGTCCCTCGCACGAGATCTGTGACCCCCTCCGTCACCGAGTCATCGCCCGCGATGGAGTACTGGTGGGGGAGGTGGTCTGAGAACCCAGCCAACGCCTGTGGTCAGCCACCCTTTGCCCTGTCCCCGCAGCCTCACTTGGGGTGTGCCATGCCAGAGCTGAAGCCGCTCAGGAACAGCCCCATCTGGCACGCCCTCTTACCTCCTTGCTCCGCTCATCCAGGACTTCCACGAACTTGGCAGGGAACCAGCCTGCAGGAGAAGCTGACTGAGTGCGACAGGGTGGGCAGGCCAGGAGGAAAACCCAGTTCCCTCCGAGGCCAGGCGGCACCACGGAGGAAGGCAGGGCGCAGCAAGGGCCCCAGTACTGACCGCCCAGCCCTGGCCCTGGAGGGGAGATGCGGGCCTCACCTCTCAGGCCGTTCAGCTCGCCCACCCAGCAGTGCTCGTCCTTCTGAGAAACAATCTACAGAGGCGAAAAACAGGGCTCAGCCAGCGCCTTGTGCACAAGCTGATGGGTCCTCAGCACCCCGGCCTGGCCGAGACCCCGAGTTTCCAAAGAGGAATCTCTCACAGGGAAGAGGGCAGGTGCAGAGCAGGGCGGGGAGTGTGCATGCCGATCCTGCCCACGCACCGTGATGATGTCGTTCTTGCGGAAGCCCAGCTCGTCGTCGTCGTGCCGCTCGAAGTCCAGCAGGGCCTTGGCCCGGCGCCGGTGGCTGCGCGAACACGCCACGTAGTTCTCGTGGTCCCGCTGGTGGCTCTCCATGCTGTAGTCCGGGGTCAGCTCCTGCCAGAGAAGAAAGAAGAAATGGTGTGGACGAAAGGCCCAGGATGAGGGGGGAACCTTAGCACCAGGAATAGTGGGTCGGAGAAGGAGAGCCGCCAAGTCAGACCTGGGTAACCCACTGCTCACCACACTACAGTTTTTGGGGTCTATGCACTGGAAATGGCGTGCCACGCGCAGAATGGCTTCCCGGAGGTCGGCCACCAGCTCTGTCTGCTTGATGTTCTTGGCCTTGAGGACTTCCAGGTCATCCTCTCCTAAGGAGGCGGAGAGCTCGGTAACCAGCCCTGCCCAAAGCCCAGGAACCTGGAAGTGCATGCCCCAGCGGTCGGGTGTTTACCAAAGAGCAGGGAGGTGATGGCGGACTTCCTTCGCTGGGTCCGGCGCCGAACCACCTGTTAGCAGGAAGAGGGGTCAGGGTGCCCAGCCCCCACCACGGAGGACCCTGACCCTCAGCACTTCACTGTGTTAGCTTGTTTGACATGGCCTCTGCTGCTCTGAGGTCAGAAAGATATCACCGGTTCAGGGCTCAGAGCCAGGACGCACGCCAGTGAGGAGGGCGGGTCGCCTGCAGCAGGGGTGGTGCTGAGCTGGGGGCAGCAGGGAAAGGCCATTCTGTTGCCCACAGGTTGGCTCACTTCGGCTTTCCTTGGGGACCACATGCTGTGGGCCAGGCCGGGGCCTCCCTGCTTAGTGCACCTGGGAGAGGTTGGTGGTGGTGCTGGTCCCTAGCAGCTGGCCCTGATCTGCGATGAGGTAGGCCAGGTGTTTTCGGCGCTGGGTCTCCACAGCCACGTCCGTGAGGGAGCCGGCCAGACGCATGGCTTCCCCCAGCAGCAGCTCCGCATCCTCAATCTGCGACGGGATGTCTGACAGCGTGTTGAAGATGGAGGCTGAGTTCTCTGACTGGATCAGCTCCTCCTCCTGGGCCATGTGAGGGCAGGGAGGAGGAGTTGGCACCAGCACTGTCCAAAGTCCGGTGCCCTCTGGCATAGTCACTGAGATGGAGGCTGGTCCTGCCGGGCCGGGGAGTCCTCCAGCCTACCCACACTCGGGTGCCTCTCAGCAGGGGTTGGGCTCAGCCACACCACACCAAAACCTGGGGGAAGGGATGTGCCCCTGTGCCCACCCAGAGCGGGGATCAGGGCTGCTGCGCGGGACACATGTGCTCCCCTTCCTGGCCTGGAGGGACGGGGTTGGGCGGGCACCTTGAGGCGCAGCATGCCCAGCGTGGTCTGGAACAGCACCAGGGAGCCCTCGTAGAAAAACAGGTCCCAGATGCGCAGCAGCAGCTTGATGTGCACCACGCTGGCGAAGGCCGTGAGGAACCAGTGCAGCGTGATCAGAGACAGCTCTGCAAAAAGACACCAGAGCCACCGGGGCTGGGACCAGGGACAGCCTGGCTGAGGACACCTCCCAGAGAGCGGCACCAAGGGAGAAGCAGGAAGGCGGCCAGGGAATGCCAGAGAACAGGAACGAGGCAGACCACGAGCACCTGGGTCCCCGGGCTGACTTTGGCCCTCGGCTGTGTGTGCCCCGAAGCCTCGGAGCAGCAGAACTGGAGCTGGGGTCCCAGGACCCCTGGTCACAGAGGAGGGTGCTGCCAGTGCATACCGATGTCATGCTCCTGAAGCAGCTTGTCCAAGCGAGGCAGGTACTGGACGATGAGGTGGCGCAGGACCCGCTGGTCAGTCTGGACGCCCAACAGGGTGGTGCTGAAGTAGGAGGCAGGGAGCAGGTCCTCGATGATGGCGCACATCATCCAGAAGGCATCCTCCTCCTCCAGGAACAGCAGGAGGCAGGCAGCCACCTGGCCAGGCACAGGGACAGAGGCTTCCACTCAAGTCCGCATGCGAGCAAGAGCAGCATGCCCTCTGGGCGAACAATCAGGGAAAGCCTCTTGGGGACACCCCCTAGAGGCAGGACTCATCTCAAGTGCCCACACCCCTGCTGAGCAGCTGCCCCGGCCTCCTCAGGGACTCCCAGGTCCATCCTCACCTCCCATCCTACTGCCCTGCAGGGAGAAATGTGCCCCATCGGGGGTCTGGAGGATCCCTGGGAACAGCCCCGGTCCTCCTGCGGCTGTGCTCACCATGCCCGTGCCCTGGCAGTAGCCGATCTCTGGGTAGAGCCAGGCCAGTGCCCGCAGGACCCTGCGCAGGCGGGGCACCCCGATGCTGTTCACGTTGGCAAAACAGGCGTTGCTGGGCATAGTGCGGAGCAGGTCCTTCTCAATCTGTGAAGCCCCCGCACCGACCCCAACACAACCCTGTGAGACCCATCGAGGAAGGAAGGCAACTCCCGGGCGGGCTTCAGGCCCAGCAATGGGGATTCCCGATGCCTCAGGTCACAGTTTTCCTCCTCTCTCCAGAAGTAGATCCCAGGGAGTATGGAGCCAAGTCCACCACAGACCCCGGGTCCTCATGCCAGATCTAATGCACGAGCCCGAGGCCTGGATGTGCCCTCAGAGCTGACCCTGCTCCTCGTGTGAACCCAGCTCCTTCACATCCCTCCGACAGGTCCTTTAGGACAATTCTCCCTGCAGCCTGCAAAGGATCCAGGAGGGAGCTCGTCTCCTCCAGGTCATGTCGGCAGGTGAGAGGGCTGCGGCCCCTGCCAGGAGACCCGCGAGGCTGTGCTTCCAGAACCCAGGTGACACCTCCCTCCTGACCTGCCTCTCAGCTGTCCCGTGTCACCTGTTTGGCGGCAATGGTCTCATCATTGGAGCTGTTCTTCACGATCTCGCGGTAGGACAGCTCGGAGTTCTTCTTCTTCTGCAGGGCCCCAGAGAGCCGCATCCACAGCTGGAGAGGGAGTCGCAGGAGCACTCAGTCTTTCTTGTGACACCTGGGCAAGCCAGGGTTCTGTGGGCCCCTGTGGCCTTCTCACCTGGGGCCTCATGCCATGTGGGATGCCAGCCAGCACCAGGGAGCGGAGCTTCTCAGAGCGGGGCAGGGAGACTGCGATCTTGTCCCAGGTGAGATCCCCCACGTCGTGGTTGTGGGTGAACTCCAGGTGGGCCTGCCACCGCAGCCTCTGTGTGGGGTCCTCCACCAGAGGAGCCCCCGACAGCGGGCCAGGCCTGAGCTCAGTGCCTTTTGCCAGGAGAGAGCGGAGGAGGGAGGAAAGTTGCTTCTTGCTACACTCGTCCTCAGCAGCTCCGACTCCTGACGGGCTCGGAACTGTCTCCAGGCCATCATCGCCCTGGAATCAACTCCACACAGGCGCCTTTCCCTGTGCTCCAGCTGTGCAGCCCTCCAGCCAGCCTGCAAGCCTCAGCTCTTTCCTCTCCCCAAAGCCACCCCAGATCCAGAGAAGGCACCTCCATTCTCCAGAGGCTCTGGCTTGACCCTTGGCCTAGTCCTTAAAATATCAACCTTGATAACTTTATATACAGAAAAATGCTGGGGTTTGAGCTTGCAGGTAGAATGCCCCTGGGTTTAATCACCAGTACCACAAAACAAACAAGTTTAAACAATGCTTTGCAGAGTGAATGGTGAGCATTCTGAGTTCAGTGACCATCAAGATACAGAGGACTTCCGTCATAATAGAAAGTTCCCTGTATTCCTCTCAACCTAAGCTTTTAATTTCCACCTGTCTGCAAATTAGAAGAACAAGAAAAACTTATGTCAGAATTGGAAATATGAATGACCTAAAGATGACTGCTTTAACAACTGAAGTGCTCCAGGCACAGTTCTGGCCTGGTGACAGGCCATCCTGGTTCTGGCAGATGGCCTTCCCAACAGCCTGGCAGGACACCTGGCCAGGAAGCCAGCTCACAAAAACATAGCTACAAAAATATTACAATAGCTGGGTGTGGTGGCGCATGCCTGTAATCCCTAGTACTTGAGAGGCTAAAACAAGAGAAGCACAGCTTCGAGGCCAGCCTCAGGAACTTAGGGAGACTCTCTTTCAAAATAAAAAAATAAAAACAATAGCTGAGTGTGGTGGCGCAGACCTGTAATCCCAGTACTTAGGAGGCTGAGACAGGAGAATCACAGGTTCCAGGGAAGCCCAAGCAAGTAGTGAGACTCTCAGACACCTAGCAAGACCCTGATTCAAAATAAAAAATAAAACTGGACTGGGGATGTAGCTCAGAGGTAAAATGCCCCTGGGTTCAATCTCCAGTACTACAAAAAAAAAAAATTAACGGGGCTGGGGGGTATAACTCAGAGGTAGAATGCCCCTGGGTTCAATCCCCAGTACCATTATTAAAAAAGCAGAGGTCTCCATATACTTTAACAGCATCATCCTTACATACACTTCTGGGTTTTTGTTTGTTTTTTGTGGTACTGGGGATTGAACCCAGGGGTGATCCACCTCTGAGATACACCCCTGGCTCACTCTCTCTCAGCCTCTCGAATACTGGGATTGCGGGTGTGGCACCTTGCTAGCTACGCTTCTGTTCTGGATTCTGGAGCAGGTGATGCCAGGTCTCAGAGGCAGAACTCGAGTACAGCAGTGGAGTCCTCCCTGAGGACTTCGGCAATACCATCTTACCTTCTTTGTCCACACGGAAACCAAACTCATCATAGTGGAACTCCAGCTGCTCTTCTGACTCTTCCTTCTAGAACCACAATCAGACAGTCGTCTATCCTCCAGCCTCAGACTACAATTTCCAAAAGATGCTACCCACATGGCGAAGTGCTAAAATTCCATCCACATCCAAGGCTACCCTTCCATAAAGCCTTCTCTGGTCACTATTCAGCTACAGGGGGTCGCTACAATCTGAATTCCCCTAGCATTTTCCTTGTTTTACTCAGAGTTCAAAGGTTAGTAAGATCAAGGCGAGATATATGTTTCATGCATTTCCCATGAATACTCTTCCTCCTACCTAAAAGCTGACTCACACAGCATGTGGACCTAAGATCCATCTCTGGTGGTGGCCCCAGGAACCCATGACCCCACACGAATATGGTGAAATCGACTGTCCACTCCAGGGCAGCCTGCAGAGGTGGGTTCCTTCATGCCATAGCGTGGGAGCACAACAGGTTGATGCCTGGCTGTGCTGACTGCTGTACCTGAGTGTACTTGGCCAGGATCTCCTGCGGCCATATGCTCGGAGTCAGGGCTGAGAAGGGGCCACTGGCGAAAGGTATGTGGCTTCCTACAACCGAAGGGGACCAGGGAGAGAACAATCAAGAAAACACAGAGGCAAAATTCATGTTTGATATTCCATCCCCCTCCAAGAGTGCCAGCAAGGGGGAAAGCAGCAGCATGTTGCAAAACACACCCCAGCGACAGGATTTGGTGGGTGGGGGGACTGGAGACCCAAGGGTCTGTCCTCTGAACAAAGGACTGTCCAGACAGCCCTCAGCCACAGCCTTTCTTATCCAGATGGTTGTTTATGAAACACTGAAGCCAGCCCCCACCCTCCAGCTCCTGGTGAGGGCCCAAGCCCTGCTCCTACCTGACATTGTGCTGAGAAGCCTCGGGTCTTCGGCAGGTGAGGCTTGGGTTACTATCCTGACCTCTTACAGCTGGAAGGCTCCCCAGGCTTCATCAGCTCCAGACACATCTGCCCTGTCAGGAGAGCAGAGGGGCATCATTCCACCGCACCCCCTCGCTCCTGGGAGAGTGAGCCCTTTGCATGCACACTCTACCTATTTTTTTAAATTTTTAATTAATTTATTTTTGTGTGCGTGGTACTGGAGATTGAACCCAAGGGCATTCTATCTCTGAGCTACACTGCCAGCCCTATTTTATTTTTTATTTTGAAACAGGGTCTTGGCCTCACTAAGTAGCTGAGGCTGGCTGCGAACCTATGATCCTCCTATCTCAGCCTCCCAAGTCACACTCTGCCTATTTGATTTATTTATTTATTTTGTGGTACTGGGGACTGATCCCAGGGGCATTCTACCTCTGAGCTATTTTTTGTTTGGAAACAGGGTCTCGATAGGTTGCTGACAGTCTCCCTAAGGTGCTGAGGCTGGTCTTGAGGAGAGATCCTCCTGTGTCAGACTCCCAAGTACTGGAATTACAGGCGTGTGACACCATGCCTGCCCAGCTAAGTCATCCCTCTTTAAAAAGAGATGGGGAGAGAGATTTGAAAGAAAAAGGCTCCCTTTGTCTTCACTTAAGTGGATGCGCTTTGAAGAAGCTACAAAACTGATGTTCTCATCAGCTCTGTAGCCTAGGGGAGTGCAGGCTCAGTTCCCTTTCATTAACGAAGGACCATCTGACACAGACTTCCCAGCAGCACCTCCTCAGAAAGAGAAAGAAAATGAAACCCAGCCACCACCCAGAGCTCTGGGAACAGGCTGCCTCAGCCAGAATCTTTGCGGAATCACTTCATAGAACATGACTGAGTTCTGAGTAAACACCTCACTTACCCCTTCCCCCTGGCATTTCCACATCAACAGTCCTCTAAACCACACTGCTTTTTCTTCTATTTATTTTGAGATGGGTCTCACATATTGCCCAGGCTGGCCTCGAACCCTGGGCTCAAGCAACACTCCCAGGTGCTAGGACTACAAGCATGTGCTCTACTACATTTTCCACTGGACTGAGAGCTGGGAAGCCAAGTTAGAAATTACAATCTCATTTAGACCTTTCCTGTCACCTTTAAACTCCTGCTCCCTCCCTTTTTTGAGATGGTACTGAGGACTGAACCCAGGCATTCTCTCTGAGCTATATCCCCCAGCCATATTAATTAATTAGTTAATTAATTAAGTTGTACTGGGAATTGAACCCAGGGGCATTGTACCTCTAAGCTACACCCCCAGTCCTATTTTATTTTTCATTTTCAAACAGGGTCTTGCTAAATTACTTCATGCTGCTGGCCTTGAACCTGCAGTCCTCCTGTCTCAGCTGCCCAAATACTGGGACTGCAGGCCTGAGCCACAGTACCCTGCTTCCCTTTTTTGTCCTCCAAAGAATAAACACTCAGCCAGGCATGGTGGCACATGCTTGTAATCCTTGGGAGGCTGAGACCAGAGGATCTGGGTTCGAGGCCAGCCTCAGCTACTTAGTGAGGCCCTCCACAACTTAATGAGACCCTGTTTCAAAATAAAGAATAAAAAAATTAGGGCTGGGGATGTAGCTCGGAGGTAGAATGCCCCTAGGTTCCATCCCCAGTACCGCAAAAAAAAAAAGAATAAACACTAAACAACAAAAAGACAAGTAGCCCAATTTATTTTTGTTTCAAAATAAAGAGTAAAAAATAGGGCTGGGGGTAGAGCTCTGAGGTAGAATGCCCCTGAGTTCAATCCCCAGTACCACAAAAAAAAAAAAAAAAAGGCAAAAGACTTCTCCAAAAAGGAGAATGGTGGTGCACGCTTGTAATCCCAGCATTTGGGAGGCTGAGACCGGAGGATCGGGGTTCGCGGCCAGCCTCAGCTACCTAGTGAGGCACTCCACAACTTAGTGAGACCCTGTTTCAAAAAATAAAGAATAAAAAATAGGGCTAAAGGTATAGCTTGGAGATAGAATGCCCCTGAGTTCAATCCCCAGTACTGCAAAAAAAAAAAAAAAAGAGGAGATGTAAATGTTTGATAAGCAGGTAAAAATATGCTTAGCATTATTAGCCACCAGGGAAATGCAAATCAAAATTATAATGAGATACCACTTCACAGCCATGGAGATAGCTATAATCAAAATTTAAAAAGGAAGTGCTGGCAAGAATGTGGTGAAATCAGAACCCCTACACACTGAGGGTGGGAATGTCAAATGGAGCAGGCAGCTGCTAAGGAAAACAGTTTAGTGGTTCCTCAACAGGTTAAACACAGTATTACCATATGCCCCAGAAATTCTACTCCTAGGTGTCCACTCAAACAAATGAAAGCAATGGCTAGGGGTGTAGCTCAGGGGTAGAGTGCTTGCCTAGAATGCACAAAACAAAAACAAAAAGCAGAAGTCCACAAAAAAACTTGTACATGAGCCAGGTATGGTGGCACATGCCTGTAATCCCAGTACTCGGGAAGATGAGACAGGAAGATCACAGGTTTCAGGACAGCCACAGCAGTTTAGTTAGGCTCTTAGCAACTTAGCCAGGCCATGTTTCAAAATAAAAAATAAAATAGGGCTAGGGGTATAGCTCAGAGGTAGAATGCTCTTGGCTTCAATCCCCAGTACCACAAAAACCCTAAAATTTGTTCATGAATCCTCACAACATTACTCATTACAAAGCCAAAAAGTAAAAATAACTCAAATGTCCTTCAATTGATGAACAAAATGTATGAAATATCCAGACAATGGAATATTATTAAGCCATAAAAAGAATATTGATACATGCTATAGTACAGATGAACTTGGGATCATGCCAAGTGAAAAAAGTCAGACACAAAAGGATATTATATAAATCTGATTAAATTAAATGACCAGAAAAGGCAAATTTATAGATAGAAAGTATAGTAGTGGTTGCCAGGGGCTGGAAGGAAGGGGGAATGAACAGTGACTGCTAACGAGATTTCTATTTGGGATGATGAAAGTGTTCTGGGAGTTAGTGGTGACAGTTACACAATATGATGAGCATGCTATAAAATTATACACTTTAAAAATGGTGCATAGGGTGGGGGTATAGCTCAGCAGTACAATGTGTGCACTTAGCATATGGAAGGCCCTGCTGGGTTTAATCCCCAGCACCAAAAAACAAAACAAAACAAAACAAAAAATTGTTGAATTTTATGGTATGTGAATTATATCTCCATTGTGTGTGTGTGTGTGTGTGTGTGTGTGTGTGTGTGTGTGTGTGTGTGTTACTAAGGATTGAACCCAGGGGCATTCTATCTCTGGGCTACACCCTAATTTTTTATTTGGAAACATGGTCTTGCTAAGTTGCTGAGAGCTTCACTACGTTGTTGAGACTGGCCTCAAACCTGCAACTCTCCTGTCTCAGACTCCCAAGTACTGGGATTACAAGCATGTGCCACCATGCCTGGCTTAATCCCTTTATCTTGAAACAGGATCTTGCTAAATTGCTGAGAGTCTCTCGCTGAGGCTGGTCTTGAACCTGTGGTCTTCCTGTGGTCTTCCTGTCTCAGCCTCCCAAGTACTAGGACTACAGGCATGCGCCACCACACACAGCTATTTCTAGTTCTCTTTAAAGTCATTCTTGAAAATCTAGGGGCTCCTAAGGGTGGCTAACTGAGTCACCAACCTTTGCTCTTGCCTCCAACATATGCTGACCATGACAAGTTCAGGCTAAAGGCCAGAGCAGAAAACTCAACCATCATAGTCTCTGATACCCAACAGGGAAAGGTGCTCCCTCTTGCTCTAGACACGCCTTGCTGAGAAGCAGAAGGCAGAACCAGCGTCCCTAATAGGTCAGCCATCTTAGGTTTGCTTGTTCTATGTAAAGATAATAATGGAAATTCCATGTCTTCCTTCACTGTATATGTAGGGTTTCATTTGACTCAGAATTCTGAACTGGATGAAGGATTACAAATTTTTATGTTAAAGGAACTAACTGAGCTATAGTTTATTTTTTATTTATTTATTTTGCGGTACTGGGGATTGAGGGGCATTCTACCTCTAAGCTATACCTCCAGTCCTATTTTTTATTCTTTCTTTCTTTCTTTCTTTCTTTCTTTCTTTATTTATTTTTTTTTGCAGTACTGGGAGTTGAACTCAGGGGCATTCTACCTCCGAGCTATACCCCCAGCCCTATTTTTTATTCTTTATTTTGAAACCGAGTCTCACGAAGTTGCGGAGTGTCTCACTAGGTAGCTGAGGCTGGCCGCGAACCCGGATCCTCCGGTCTCAGCCTCCCGAATGCTGGGATTACAAGCGTGCGCCACCACGCCCGGCTTATTCTTTATTTTGAAACAGGGTCTCACTAAATTGTGGAGGGCCTCACTAAGTAGCTGAGGCTGGCTGCGAACCTGCGATCCTCCTGTCTCAGCCTCCCAAGTGCTGGGATTACAAGGATGCACCACTATGGCCCAACTTTTAAGTTTCTTTAAAAAACCACATCAGCTGGACATGGTGGCGCATGTCGGTAATCCCAATACTTGGGAGGCTGAGACAGGACAACTACAGGTTCAAGGCCAGGCTGGGCAACTTAACTAGACTCTCAGCAACTTAGCGAAACTGACCCTGTTTCAAAAATAAGATAAGAAGGGCTGTGGGTATAACCAAGAGGCAGGAGACCCCTGAGTTTAATCCTCAGTACCAAAAACAAATAAAAATTTAAAAATCACATCATGTCACCATTTGATCACATTTTGATGTAAATATCACCTCTGTTCCACATACAAAAGAAAACAAGCCTGGAAGTGGCCACTGTACAGTTCCCATTGAACTCCTAAAACTGCTGGCCACACCACCATGCACTCGGGTCACTGCCCACCATTGCGCAGCAGTGCTGGGAGTGTGACCTTGTGCTGTCATGCCACCTGCTGGCTGGGAACCCTGAAACAGCTCATTGCTGTGGCAGAAGACTGCTCTCAGCCTTAAGAGGAGTGGCTTCAGCACTCATCCTCTGTACAGTGATTAAAAGTGGAGAAATCAAAGCCGGGCGTGGTGGCCCACGCTTGTAATCCCAGCATTCGGGAGGCTGAGACCGGAGGATCCAGGTTCGTGGCCAGCCTCAGCTACCTAGTGAGGCACTCCGCAACTTAGTGAGACCCGGTTTCAAAATAAAGAATAAAAAAAAATAGGGCTGGGGGTGTAGCTTGGAGGTAGAACGCCCCTGAGTTCAATCCCCAGTACTGCAAAAAAAAAAAAAAAAAAAGTGGAGAAATCAAGCCAGGTATGGTGCACAACTGTAATTCCAGTACTTGGGAGGCTGAGACAAGAGGATCACAGGTTCAAGACCAGCCTCAGCAACTTAGCAACTCTCAGCAACCTAGCAAGACCCTCTTGCAAAACAAAATAAAAAGGGCTAGGGGTGTACAGAGGTAGAATGCCTCTGAGTTCAACCCCCACTACCACACGCCCCCCCCCCAAAAAAAAGAAAGAAAAAAAGATGAAGAAATCTGTCAAATCTGATTTCCAATCTCAGTTCTACTAATCCCCATCTGCTATAACCCTGAGTATAA
Organism: Graphiurus murinus; assembly: GCA_004027655.1. Taxonomy (NCBI): domain Eukaryota; kingdom Metazoa; phylum Chordata; class Mammalia; order Rodentia; family Gliridae; genus Graphiurus; species Graphiurus murinus. The sequence continues at coordinate 57,572 of PVLC010008007.1, forward strand.
ATCTTCTTCATTTTTTTGAATCTCAGTTTTCTTATCCATAAAATGGAATAATACCACCTCAGTCTTACCAAGTCTATAAAGATTTAGATAATATAAATAAAGCCTTTAGCACACTGTCTTAGTTAGCAGGCAGTTTATTATCCTAATAACTTCTAGAAAGTTATTGTTAATATCTAGGCCCTCTATATTGTGGAATACCAATAGTTATTAGGTTAAATAAACCATGTGAAGCTGCTGATATTCAAGCCAGGGGCCTGTAATCACTCACCTGAATTCCCGGCTACTAGGAAGGCTAAGGCAAGAGGATTGAGAATTCAAGATAAGCCGTGGCAACTTAACAAAACCCTGTCTCAAAGAAAAAGAAAAAACAATTGGTGATTTCCATCTATGAGAACCTACAAAGCAACAACTTTATATGATTCAAGGTAATGTATCCCAGTTGAGATCCTAAGTAAGACTCTTCCCAAAGGTCCTGCACTAGTCGTTTCTTCTGGAAGGGCAGAGCAACATCATGAAGCTTGAAGTGGAGGAAACGAGCTACAGACAGGGAAGCCGCAAAGACAATTCCCAGTGTGCAGCTCTACTTTCCCCAGCTCAGCAGTCAAGGAGTACTAGGCCTGGTCCTAAGGGCTGCAGTGCAGCAGTGAAAGAAAAGGTCCGGTTGTTTGTTACACGGTAGTAAAGAATCAAACAATACACACAGAAACAGATGATGACAACCACAGTGGTATGAGAGAGCGAAAGCAAGATAAAGGTATGGGGAGTACTGGAGGGAGGGACTATTTCTATCAAGCGCTCAGGAAAAGCCCTTTGAGGGTACGGTGACCTCTGAGCAAAGACCAAAAGGAAGCAAGGGATCAGGTCCCTGGCAAGCTGAACAGACAGACCCAGGTAGAAGAGCAGCAGGTGCAAAAGCCTTCAGGTGCTGGGCACATGGACAGGTGGCTGCAGTGGCAAGGTGGCCAAGAGACCTGGGGTGGGGCAAGGGGAGAAGAGTGGGAGGAGGAGGAGGGAACTGTGAATGAGAAGGCAGGCCGTGAGCCTTACAGTGGGACAGAGCCTTCGGACTTTACTCTCAGTGAGCAGAGAAATTAGCAAATCTGACTTGGGTGTTGACACACGCTCTCTTGGGGTGAGAGGCAGTGGACACAGAAGAAGTGCTTGCACTGGTCAAGCTGCAAGATGATGTGAGCTTCACTACACTAGGAACACTGAGAAATGGTCAGTTTGTGGGTATATTTTAAAGATTCAACCTGTAAAAAATATATATATATATGTATATATATATATATATACACATATGATTCATATACGTGTTATAAATGTGAATATATAACTTTTACTCACAAGCTACCCTGAGTCTCCCAAGAGGGGCAGGATATAATATTGCTAAGCTGGGAGGGCAGGTTTTTCCTGCCTGTGGTCACTATGGAAACCTTCCTGACAGCAGCCATCTGAGAGTAAGCAGAAGCTGCCCTAGGAGTTAGCTTCTCACGGCCTCACCGCAGCTGCCCTCCTGTTGTCTCAGGGGCACTGGAAAGCACAAAACTTTGGGAAACTAGGATTGATGTAGGCACTTTTGAGGTGCTCAGAAAGGATTTTTAAAAATTAAATGTACATGCTTAAAGGCACCAATCTTAGCCCAGCATGGTGGTGTACACCTGTAATCCTAGTAGTTAGGAGACTGAGATAGGAGGCCAGCCTCAGCAATGTGGCAAGGTCTTCAGCAACTTAGTGAAACCCTGTTCAAAATAAAAAATAAAAGCCAGGCATGGTGGCACACACTTGTAATCCCAGTGCTTTGGAAGCTGAGATGGAAACTGTAGGTTCAAAGCCAGCCTCAGCAATTTAGTGAGGCTGTCAGCAATTTAGTGAGACGCTGTTTCCAAATAATAAAATAAAAAGGGCTGGGGATGTAGCTTGGCGGTAGAATGCCCCGGGTTCAATCCTCAGTACTACAAAAAATAAATAAATAAATAAATAAATAAATAATAAATAAATAAAAGATAATAAAAAAATAAACAGGAAGGGCTGGGTATGTAGCTCAGAGATAGAATAACCCTGGGTTCAATCCCTAGAACCACCAAAAAAAAAAAAAAAAAGCCAGTCTTCTCATTCCTCCAATATCTTTCTCCCTAGTTTGCCAATCCTACAGTAGTTTCCTGCAAGACAAGTTTTGTTGACAATGCAAAGAAGGTGAAATGTGAGTGTTTGCAAGTGCACGAGCAGGGACTGGAAAGGTTCTACCCATTCCCTAAGGCCTCCTAATACAGATCAAAGGGATCTGGCCCTTGGTGCACTCTTGACCTACAGTCCTATCCGATCTCGTGTTCCTGGATAACGCGGCAGGGCTGCTACTGCTACACAGGTGGCTTTCTTTCAGGAAACACAGAGGCTGGAAGCAGCACAAGCAAAAATATTTCTATTTTGGACACTGCCAAGATCTCGAAGATCACTTTTTCTCTGTGGTTTTCCTGCTTGGCTGCTAGTACTTGGTAAACCTCTGCTCCTTGCTCTTCTACTGAGCGTGTCCTGGGCAATCTCACCCTGCCACAGCTTCCTCGACCACTTCCTCCAGTGGCACCTTTCTCCCAAGCACCAGACTCCATTTCCAGCTGCTCCCTCCTATCAGAGTCATCTTTCTTTTTTCTTTTTTATTTTTTTGCGGTACTGGGGATTGAACCCAGGGGCACTCTACCTCCAAGCTACACCCCCAGCCCTATTTTTTATTCTTTATTTTGAAACAGGGTCTCGCCGGGCGTGGTGGCGCACGCTTGTAATCCCAGCATTCGGGAGGCTGAGACCGGAGGATCCGGGTTCACGGCCAGCCTCAGCTACCTAGTGAGGCACTCCACAACTTAGTGAGACCCAGTTTCAAAATAAAGAATAAAAAATAGGGCTGGGGGTATAGCTCGGAGGTAGAATGCCCCTGAGTTCAATCTCCAGTACCACAAAAA
>PVLC010008008.1:0-60538 GCA_004027655.1 Graphiurus murinus
ACTATGGGATATGTACACAATGGAATTTTACTCAGCCATAAAGAAGAATAAAATCATGTTCTTTGCAGGGAAATGGATGCAACTGGAAAACATTATGTTAAGTGAGATTAGTCAGTCACAAAGAGTTAAGAAGCATATGTTCTCCCTAATATGTGGATGCTAGGGAGGAGATGGGGCATAGGAGGGTCTCCAGATGAAAAGGAGAGATCCTCGATAAGCAAAGAAGTTGATTTAATTGTAGTGGATGTATGGGGCAGAGGGACACCCTAAAGCACATGATGTACTTACACAATCATATCAAGGTCACTCACTGAAGTGAACCTGAGGGGGAGGGAGGAGGAGGGAATGGGGTGGGAATTGGGGAAGGGGTCAAATGAGAATTGTGTGCAAATATGTTTTTAACAACTTGTACTTAACAAAGATGTATGCTATATTGCACGAATTACTACAATAAAAAATTTAAAAAAAAAGAAAAGAAAAAAAATAAATATACTTTCATTGATGTTTCATTATACATCATAATGCGATTCAGAGAGAGAGATATACATATCCTTGGTATATTTCCCATGTGATTCTTTTAAAAGATTACAGGATAGCAAGGAAAAGAGGAAAACAAGATGCATAAGAAGAGAGAGACTAAAGTTCTTCCTGAGGTGTCTGGAAAAATTATCAAAATTGTGTGTTTATTTGTAAAGGTACTGAAAGAAAAAAAGTTAGCAATATGTGACTTTGTTACGTAAAACTCTAATAAACCTACAGAATGAATGAAGGCAACTCAGCATTGTGGGACAAGTCTGTCCTTTTGGATTTCCCAATTAAATTTAAATATGACAAATTGTGGGCCTTGTTTTTTGCAATGGTAAAATGAGAGTAATATTACTGATGATAACATGAAACTGATTAATTGATATTTATTATCTTTGTAAACCTTCTAGTATTTACTTCTTTGTGACCTCAAAATGAAATCCATACTTTCACTTGTGGCCAGTGTTGACCTGTTGTCATATACAAAAAATAAACAACAACTCTTACAAGATCCTCTCAAATCAAAAGTACAGATGAGCAGGGAGGTCTTTTCTGAAGGATTCCTAGCAGCAGCAGAGGAAAGTTTAAGAAAAACATTGCACGCAATTCCCCTAAACACACTTTACACATCTCTTTCCAAAGTTCCATTACTCACAGCAGGAGCTCAAAATTTCCCTCTATAAATCTGGCAGTCCCAAACTCTAACTCAAGGTTCACTCTCCCTGCTTCCTATATGAAGATAGTTTGATTCTCTCTGTCTTTTTATTTCTTCAAATCCCCTATGGCCTTTTCCCAGGTCACAAAACACACTAGGAGCTAATAAGCACAAGTTATATTCTTTAGAAAGCAAAGAAAAAAAGAATCTTGTCAGACGCCAACACTTTATTTACTTCATCATGTCGAGTTACCAAGTTCTATTAAAACCATGATAAAAAAAAGTAAATATAACTCAGGTTAACTAGGGTCTCAATTTTTATTTACAATATAAACAATGCTCACTCATGTTTAGTTTATAGCTCATTGTTTACACAGCACAAGAGGTGGGGGGAGGAATGGTGGGAATGAGAAAGACTATGTTTTGGAGAACTGAGACCATAATTCTGAACAGATTTATTCCAATTTGATAACCTTAGACACTTGTCTGAGAGCTTACACTGCTCAATTTGCTTTCAAGGAAAAATTTAGATTGGTTAAAAGATATTTCCAGGCATACTCCCCTCTTGTGTGTCTTATCCAAACTCAGAAGAGTCTGAGTTATACTCTAGAACTTCATGATGACCAACGGTCAGCAATTGCCACCTCAACCTCCCATGCTGGTCCTTTCTTAGTATTCAGAGCAGAGACATGGAAGAACATAGCATAAAAACTCTTTCTCCTGCTAAATACAGCATCCCTGTCCAACCCTGTATTGAATTCTACCTTTCCCTTATTTTGCTTAATTTTTATATTGTGACCTTTGGATTTTCTGATTTGGTTGTTATTGTTGTTGTTCTATATCTACACTAATAATCCTTACTCATCTCATTAACAGTCTCAGTAAATGAGCAGCACAAGATTTGTTCCTTAGAAGTTGGGGAAAATGGGCAGGATTAAAAACTGCATGAACTGCATGCAAATCCTCTAGTTTAGGGTTTATCTATGAGTGGCTGTGCTTCAAAGCCAACTCAACTCCAAAGTTGCTGCATTTAATATTTAGTTTAAAAAAGTAGCATTTGGTTTTAGAGTGCTGAGAACCACTACCTTAAATAAAAGGAATAGTTGAGCAGGTAACAGGTTTTAGAGTACTTCAGAATAAGAAAAAAAGTCTACTTAGAGGACTAAAGATGAACTCATTGAAATTAAGATGATAAGAAGTAATACTGGTTTTGAATGTCTTCAAAGTGGGTTCAGTACAATAAATTAAATAAGTGTTTAATATGTGTTCTGCTCTCATTTGTATCATTGAAATTATCTTATGACAATTATAATACATTTTCTTCTGTCTTACCCTTTAGTTCCTAGAGACAAAGTAAGAATAAAATTATCTCTTGGGTAACTTAAAAAAAATCTCTGTATTTGAACTTCTTCTGATAGACCTAATTTTCTAACCCATTACTCTTCTATAAACCTTGAATGTCCAAAATTCAAGCAAGTAGAAGAGAACTGTTTGAAATTCAGATTAGGGGTTTATTTCATTTCTTTTATAGTCAAGTCCTTCCATCTCCACTAGTATCATAATTCAAATAAATTATATATACTTGAACATTCTTTCTTTATTTCTTCTTGTCTATAAAAATATTTCAGTAACATGCTATACTCTTGTAGTCAATGTCAAACATAGTTATGCCAGCTGGCTCCATTTATTAAATACTGCACAAGAAAAGGAAAAAATCTAAAAAAATTATATTCCCACCAACATATACTTGAAAGTTTTGTGAAGTGTTTAAAGAGTGTCACTTACCTTCATTTCCTGATGATAGTCAAATGACTTGTGTAAAATAGCAGCCTGGAAAAAATTAACTTTAACTGCTTCAGAGCTTAGCCCAAGTTGACATGCATATAGTTTCTCAATTTCCTCTGAGGAAAACAGTTTTTGGTGGTGATGTTTTTACTACGACTCTGTAATGGATTCAATGCCAATGATTTTTAGACCAACCAAATCCTAGATGTATTTTAGTTTAAACACTAATCTTGTTTTTTATTCACCAGGCCTCCACAGTACCTGAGCCTTTAGTGAAATTATTGACTCCCAGTACATGCCACCTATTCACATCTTTTCCCTACACTACAGACCAGTATGTTTACCAGGTATATCTACCTGTATATTAAAGCTTTAAAATTAAATAAGAAGTTAGCCTTGACTATTCCCTCAACCTCAGCTCCCTTCTCCACTCAAGCATAAAGCAGTCCTTTCCTATTAAAGTAAAAACCGAAAAATAGAACTTCAACACTGCTTTCTTTATTGCCATTTATGCTTTTATTAATCTTTATACAAGTACCTCAAATTTTCTTTAAACTACTGAAATATCTTTTTTTTAAATTTGTCTCACTTATCTTCTTCCAACATTCAAATCTGACTATATCACTCTTATTTCTATTTCTTTTGTGATTCCCATTGTTAAATAAAGGATAAAATTAATAGTCTAACAATCCAAATAATAAAACTTTATTTAAATTGCAAATTTGGATTCTTACCTCCTGAGTAGTGTCAGCATCTACTCAGCTCCTCACAATCAATGCTCTAGCAGTGCAGACCTACTTGAAGCTACCACAACACTCTAGTATTTCTCATTTTCCTATGCTTTATATATTTTCCCCTATGTTTTCTATACCATTCAACATTCTTTATTGACAGTACAAACTGGTTCTGGATACTTCAAGCAGAAAAATAATTATTTAAAAGCAAATATAGTAGAAGAGAAAAATTACTGAGAAAAATTACTTTTAAAAAAAGGTAGGAACAAAATGAAATGAGAGTTTGCAGGTTAGGTCTACCTTTATAGACCAAGAATGTATCCACTCCTCCTGCTACCATGGAAACTGGATGAAGGCTGCACTGCTATTGTTACTTCAGCCCCAGGGGTTGGGGGACAGATGGCCAAACCTAGGAGTCTGGCTTACATTCTATTTGCCAGAGAGACTAGGAAAGTGAATCTTTCTAGGATTATTTGCTTCTATCTCAGAAAGTGGAGAATTACCAACATATACAAAAGATATTCCAATGCTTAAGAGCAAAACAAACAAAAGAAACTACATGTGTTAGTTCCCTATTGCTGGTGTAAAACATCCTCATAGATATAGTAGCTTAAAATAACATGAATGTGTAATCCTATAATTTCTGTAGATCAAAGTACAGAATAAATTTTACTATACAAACACCAAGGTGACAGCAAGGGTATGCTCCTTCTGGAAGCTTTAAGAAAGGATATTTCTTTCTCTTTTATGATTTCTAGAAGTTGCTAGCATTCCTTGGATTCTGGTTCCAAATGACTCAAAATCTTGCTTTTGTCATCTTGTCTACTTCACTGACTCTGCCTTCTTTTTCCACTTAGATTGGGTAATAAGAGTGATCTTCTCATCTCAAAACCCTAAACTTAATCACATCTCTTAAATCCTGTTTTATTATGTAGGGTAACATCTTCATATAAGCGCTGGGTGAGGATGTGGAGCTTTTATAGTTTCACCTGCCATAAACAGAAATTAAAAGGAATGTTTCCTCCTCCAAGAAGGCTTTCAGGAAGCTTGATTACCTTAAACACACTAAGACATCTTGATAATACATTCATATATTTTGTCTATCTCTTTTGTTCGTACACGTTCTGATTATCCAATACGATCTGCTAAACTGTGAGTGCCTGGAGGTGCCATCTGAACTTCCGGACCTCCAGTCTATTGTAAAACATGGCACTTAGTAGACATTGCAATCAATCTGTACTACAAAAATAAATGTGGAAGTTGAGAGAGTAATCTACATACAAGAGCAACTTTAGATAAAGGAGGAGAAACCTTGGCAAAGCAATGGAGAGGATCTAGGGGAAGGTGATGGTGGGGTGGGGGGAGAGGAAACACATTCATTGATATTATGTGTGTATGTTAAATACCAATGCCAATCTCAATATCATGTATGGGGAAGGGGGGAAATGGGGAGGGAACTGGGAGAAACTCACCAAGTGTCATGTGTATACATGTCCATAGCACGCTGAACCACATTTTGAAATGAGATTGCAATACATCAATAAAATTATATAAGAAGTCTAATAGAAAAAGTATTAACCACAATTGATATTAAAATAGCAGTATTTGTAAATTGAGACCTTTCCATTTTTTGCTGATTGAGATGTTTCTACTTCTTTTTGGTTTCAAGAGAATGGTGTCATGGCAGAAAGAGAGAAGTGCATTAGTCTCCTCTACAACTAGACATTTTCAATTCTGACAAATTAAGTCATGTAGTCACCCTCAATGGGGATAACCAAGGAGGTATTCTCATTTTTTTCCCATAGCCATCAAAATTTTTACTATATCTATTGTAATAAGACATCACATGAAAATATCTCATTTTACATCATTGGTAAACAGAGAATGATCTGAAAACTATGTATTATTAGAAGTCTGAAATCTATCATTCTAGAAAATATTTTTTTCTTTTATTTTTTTATAAATATAGTGTTTTTAAAAAGAATTTGATCAAGACATTAAGCTATGATGTTAACAAATAACAATTAGATTTCAAAATTTGCTTTTAGGTATTTCTCCCATTTTAGGAAAATTTCTTATTTGTGTATTATTGAAAATAGAGAAAAGTAAATGCGATATCCTCACAAATTATTCTAAGTAAGGCTGATTGCATTCAGGTAGGTTAACAATATTGATATTACAATAATCTCAATATTTATTAATACATATCTGAATATATGACATATAGTTTGCTATGACACAAATGGCAGTTTTTCAATAGGTTTGTAGGACTTATTAGGTCTGTAGCATGTTGCAGACTGTAATATAATTGGGAGATTGGCTTACACTTGATCGATACTCTGAGAAGCAGAGGGAGCCTGGATAATTTACTGCTAACTGGAAGTGATTTTCTGTGCATGTAACTCATCAGCAGCATCAGTGGGAAATAACAGGCATTAAGGGCTACAGAGCTTGGTACCTACTGTCATATTTCAATAATGGGATTAGATTTTATAGTTGAGTCTTGCCTCACCATTTCTCTCCTTTGCCAGCCATAAAATGAAAGTAGCACCATTCTCATTAGATGTTTCTAGGAACAAACTACAGAGTGAGTCACAACATGAGGCAAATGGAGCCTTTTTAAATAACCCAGCTCTTCCTTGTCATTCAGTGCAAACAATCTATGGATATAATTACCCAGTAAGTCAGCAAACATTGTACTTCTACAAATGGAAAATAAAAACAAAACTAATAGATGCTAATGACAGTAACAAAAGAGAAATTTCAATATAATCATTTTAACAATAATGGAATAAATTTAATAACCATTAATTTTTGAGAGATGAAAGCATATGCAAAAGTCATTTTATTTTGTCTTTGTGTTAATAATTTATTCCCTAAATTTGGTGCGGTAATAAAAAGAAACTTAGGCTATACTAATTAGAAATGTGACTCTTCTATAAACAGAATGCGGTTTTTGAAATTTCTAAATTTAGAAGTTAAATTCTTTAGCAATTATATTATTGCTTGGAAGGAGATTAAATTTTATTACTTTGATATCTTTCATAAAACTGAGATGATTTCCTTCCTTTTATCTCTTCCCATGTTATTTTAAATGTGTGTACTTATTAATCCCATCATCCTTGAGAAGAGATTCATCTGTTCTCAAGAGAGTGAACTGAAAGACACTCTCAGTCTTGATGATGAAGTCTCTCTCAGGTGATGAGAGTCATCATCTGAGTGGCATCACATAGCTCAGCAGTCACTGTTATGTTCTAAATTGTGCTTTTTTGGTGGCATGACTCACCTGAGAGTGGCTGCTATCATTCCCATTCCTTTCTCTAATAATATCCCATATAACTCATAAAGGGTTCATTAGTAGCTTGCACAGGCAAGGACAATTGACAGAGGAAGCAGCATTCCTCACTGAGCACACCATTTGATCACATTAAGTTAACCTGAAAAGGGTCAAACTTTTTCAAATGAATTTTCTGGAACTAAGGTTCTAAGAGAGGAGACAATCATCATTTTAGAGAAATCCAGCTAAGTGGCCTTTCTTTTATCTTACAATAAGGTGGGAAGAAGAATTTTGTATGAACACGGATCTCTACAGATATGAAGGGCAACCCATTGTGTAGGTATCTTTAGCAAAAGCTAATTTCCCTTTAGGTTGGGGTCAGTATGTAACTAATATTTACCATAGGTGTGGCTGCATACTTCACAAATTCTTCCACAGATATTTTAATTAAATCATGTATCCTTCTTTTAAAATAGATAATATAAGTTGACTTTTTGAAATGGCAGATCTGATGATGCTCAAAGATCTTTTGTTATTTAGCCAAAAACTGAGTCTCCTGCCTCCATTACCTTTGTTCTTTCCATGAAACCTCAGCTAGTCTTATTTACCTTTTGAGTATACTATTAAGATTTATACTAATAAGTCTGTGCTAAGAAAAGACATTCTCTAATTTCAAAGTTACCAAACTGTGGGAGTAAGAAAATTTAAGTGACCAGGTTTAACACACAATGGAATTTCACTTAACCATAAAGAACAAAATTATTTAATTTGCAGTAAAATAGATGGAACTAGAGAATATTATGCTAAGTGAGATTAGTCAGCCTCAGAAAGTGAAGGGTCATATATTTTCTCTCAGATATAGAAACTGGAAAGAAATTGTGGAAAAAAAAGAAGAAAAAGAAAAACTTTTATTATAAAAACAAAACATTCCCATTTGCAGATGTAAATAATTTGGCATAAGTTAAAGAACAATAGAAGTTGGGCTTCTAATACAATCAAAATAAATACTAAATATTGAGGTAGATACTATGGGTTGCTTACACAAAATATAAAATTCACAAAAGTCACAATTAAATTTCTTCTTTACTTCCCCAAATATGCAGACTCAAAGAGTAAAATATTCACTTTTCCTGGCTGCTTTCAAAGTGGAAATAACTGTGAAAATTAGTTTTTGCCAAGGAAGTATGGGTAGATTTCCTAGGAAGGGGTTCTAGGAAAGTTTTTAGAGACACCAATGAAGTCAGCCTGCTTGCTTTATTTTCTCCTTCTTCCATGTGAAATGTCAATGCAACACCCAAGAGTACAAGATCATTAAATGACGAAACTGATAAAAGTCATCTTACAAGATGGGCAGTCAGGAAGATAGAGAAATCTGTTTTTACGTAGTCATTCCATGCTCCTTATTCATTAAGACATAAACATCTTATAATTGTTATCATTGTCTTTATATAAGATTCCTGTTAATTGTTGATGAACAAAATTTTAACAATTATAAAATTTGTGCTTGAAGTTGGGAGTCTCAAAAATCAGAAAAGAAAATATTGGTTTTACTAAGTGTAGAAGAGATAAGACCCTGAGAGGCAAAGTCCTGCTGCTTGCTAGGTTGGAGGGTATTAATTCTTGTTATATGAAGATAAAAACACTTGGTCTAACTAGAGCCTATAATAGCATGCCAACCCAGGTTGTAACAATTTATGGAAATAATGAGAATAATTCAGAATGTTGGTGTAGGTTGATTTCAGGAAATTTCTACAAGAAAAAATGTGCCTTCCAGATTCAGTCTACCAAATTTGTAAATAGTTAAGAGAAATGCTCACTAAAGCCCTTATTGTTTTAAAAGCTGTATCAAAGAAATTGCATCCAGCTAAGGGAGGATGGAGTAGAAAGGCAAACAATGAAGAGACACAGCCTCTGAGACTTAAAGACTAAATATGTACACGTACACTCTGTTGAATATGTCACTATAGCTCTCACCAAAAGCAATCTGACTGAGCATTTATTAATTTTAGGCAGAACTACATCATCAAATAATTCATTAATGGAGACCCCATGGGCCAGTAAATATTCAAAATCAAGACAAATTCCAGGCTCCTAAAACCAGACAAAGAGGAGACAGCTTATGAAACCATATAGCCCCTCCTGAGATGTCATCCTGAATGTTCACATCAGATACTAGGAAGGGTAGCCAGGCGCAATGGTGCACACCTATAATCCCAGCTACTGGGAAGGCTGAAACATGAGGATCTCAGGTTCAAAGTCAGTGTGCAGTAACATAGAGAGAGCTATTTGAAAACAAACAAACAATAAATAATACATACATACATAAATAAATAAGTAAATAAATAAAAGGGGCTGGGGTATTGTTCAGAGGTAAAACAGCCCTGCGTTGAATCCCTAGTACCACATATCCACATACACAAAGGTATCAAGGAGGATATAGATAAGGAAGTCATTCTAAAGAATAACCAAGTGTTCATTGAGGAATTTTCTCCATCACCAGTCTTCTCCCTATTCCCAAACAGGATTTGATCACAATTAGGGATAAAATGTCCCTATTCTTCCTTTTTTTCAAATGGGATTTTCATGTCCCATGGTTTTCTACCACTGTATATCACATATATGGAAGCACATATCTTGTCTTTGAAGCTTATGTTAGGTCCTGTTATCCACAGGGATATGTTCAAGACCTCCAGCACATGCCTGAGACCACAGGCAGTACTGAACCTGATATAAGCTACGTGTTTTTTAAATATACAAAACTACATATGATAAAGTTTAATAGTAATAAGTTTTAACAAAACAGAAACATTTCAATAATACACTGTAATGTTATATGAATGTGACCACTCTCTCTCAAAACATCTTATTATATGGCATCCTCCCTACTTCTTCTTGTGATGAGGTGATCATGATATAATGCCTTCATGATGAGATGAATTGAGGTGAACAACAGAGGCCCTGTGATTTCCTGTGACTGATGGCAGGTGACTGAAACTGTGGAAAGGAAATTAAGAATAAGGGGGACTACTGTCTATGCTATCGGGCCATAGCCAAACCTGGTAGAAAACCTGCACACCACCAGGATATCCTAAACTTGAAGATGGATTCAACAACTCAGGCAGATCTTTGGATTATGTCTCTCAGGTATTAATAGGGATGGTGAGTACAAAGCCTATTAAATAAGAAATACGATGTATAGGTCTCTTGGGTAGCAATGGAATGATGGTAGATATGGCAGTTTGCTTCCCCTAAAAGCATTCATAATCCACTTTTGTTTTGCCCATTTCTATTATAGCAGCTATAAAGAAAAATGCTAGCCGGGCGTGGTGGCGCACGCTTGTAATCCCAGCATTTGGGAGGCTGAGACCGGAGGATCCGGGTTCGCGGCCAGCCTCAGCTACCTAGTGAGGCACTCCAAAACTTAGTGAGACTCGGTTTCAAAATAAAGAATAAAAAATAGGGCTGGGGGTATAGTAGCTCGGAGGTAGAATGCCCCTGAGTTCAATCCCCAGTACCGCAAAAAAAAAAAAACAAAAAAGAAAAGAAAAATGCTCACTTTCCCAGCTTGTCTGAAGGGTATAAGTGATCATGAGAGTCTGCTGTAGACAGTGAGATTTTTGTTGAAGCTATCTCTGACCATAAAGATAAAATTCCAAACATATCTTTTGATAGAAAGGAATATTGAAGGATCTAGATCTACAAGAGTATACATGAAAGATTACACTAGTCCCGGATTCCTTTATTCTAGAATTCTTGTTGTGTGAGAAAAGTAAATATAAATATTAAAAGAAATAAATATAAATTATAAACACATTGGTTAACTCTTGCTGAATAGCCATGCACATTCAGTGGCTTATCACATCTATATCTGTGGGTCAGTTAATAAAGAATCTTCTCATCAGAGATACCTTTGAAGTGGTATCTGCTATGCTTTGCTCTGCTTCACATATCTTTTATTTTTTTCTGAGACCAGTAGCATAGACCAAGAAATTCTTCTCATAGAGATGGTAGAATAAGCAAATGGTGGCATTAGGTGTAGAGCTGCTAAACCAAGTCACATGGATGAAATCAAGTCAGATTTAGGATATATGTACAGGCACATTTCATAGAGAGAACCGCAAGTCAGAAAATATAAAGCAAATAGGCCCAAGGGATAAATAATGCAGTATACTATAGCTGATATTATTTAAATTTTCTATTTTTACATACATGCACACCTAAGTCACCTACATGATTATTGGAGGGGTTAAATTAGCTACATAGAGCAACCTCATGCAATACTAGGGAAAATTGGCAATAAATATTTATTATTATTACCAAGCAATTTTGTCTCTATCCAACACAATTCAAACTGAAGTCAACAAAAGAAAAACCCTAAAATTCTGAAACAAAACAACTGTAATATTATATGACCAATTTCCTAATCTTACAGACTTTGTTTCTGATGTCATGATTTAATGTGTTCTAATTTTAGCAATGACAGTAATATAAATATAAAATAAGACTGGAGAAGCTGGGAGTGGTGGTGCATGCCTATAATCCAAGTACTTGAGAGGCTGAGGCAAGAGGATTGCAGGTTTGGTGCCAGCCTCAGCAACTTAGTGAGGCCTGATTTCAAAATAAAAAATTTAGAAAAGAATGCCCATGGGTTCAATCCCCAGTACCAAAAAAAAAAAAAAAAAAAAGACAATGAAAATATTCCTGATGATTTTTGAGTTCTTTGGTTATTGCCTGTTTAAATAATACTTATAATAAACAATAATATTCATTTCCAATCATATAAAATAAAGACTGCAGTAATAATAAATCTAACATGTAAATAACACATTCTGTAAGAAGCTGAATGTTTTTTGACCATCTTCAATAAAGACAAATTTAAATTTAAAATCGTAAAACACTACAATTAAGTAACATCAAATTATAATGTATAAGAAGTATGCATTAAAACCATTAAAATTATAAAAACTCAACATAGTAAGCCTTTTTCAATGCTTTCAATTTCTAAAATTCCAAATAAAGATTGTATATATGTAATACTCAGCATACATTCTCTGCATTAGAGAGCGGCAGTCATCCAGAAAATAGAATAGTTGCACATGAACTGGCTCTCAGACAATCATTACCCTATTGAGTGAATCCAGACTTCCTGAAAACATGATAAATATAGTTTATAAAGCAAAGAATCAGCCAGGTCCTATCTCATCAAAACGAATCTGACCAGGTGACTGTTTAACAGGCCAGCTGCCCAGGCTTTTTTTACTGACTAAAATCTAGTTTTATCAGTCCAGAGACAGAGACTGTGTCTGTGCCAAAGTCATTGACAAGAAGGTCTCCGCATGGTCTGGGATCTACTTATACCAGATACAGCATTGTCATCATGGCACATTCTCAAGACTAGGGAACACTACCTCCACTAGACCCGAGCAAGATGGGGCACTGACTTGGCCCTGTGATATAAAAGACATCACTTTCCTCTCATTCTCCCTTTCTTTTTTCTCTTTTTCCATCTCAATGTCTCTTCTTTTCTTTCTTCTAGTAATATAAAAACACATGGACTGGTTTGTAACTTGGGGTCCAATGTGCAGCACACAGTAGCAGGACAACACTAGGAACTCTAAGAATCTGATCTTGTGACGAATCCAAGTAGCAAGGAAAAAGGGCATGCTTCTCCATGTTCCCTGCAGTATGTCCTAGAAACAAGTGGCCACTGTGTCCAAATACCAAGTAGTTTGGATTATTTCTAACATTGGAGAGAAACAGTGTGTTAGAGTTCCATAAGGATTTCCTTGGTAGGATGCTAAGGTAAGAGAAAAGACAAATTTATAAAGGTATAATCCTTCCTCTCATATGTCATGAATACAATAGATTTTGGCATATGGAACTCACTTCACAATACTGTCAAACACCTATTTTCTTTGTATTCAAAACTTGCTTCTGAAGGTATTCAAGAATTATTATGTTTGTAAAATTACAAACAACAGAGAAAAATGTTTTGCAAATTAATTCACTTACTATCAAATGTAAGTATACAGATAGCACTAGATTAATATAGATAAAGTATATAACAACTGTTCGCATTGTTAAGCATATCTAGGTATTAGTAAAGTAAATAATAGAAATTATTTTAAAAATGAGGATTAATATTGTGATAAAAGTTAACTTTTATGTAGTAATGTGATAAGTATAATTTACACGTGTCATTCTTTTACAGTGTTGGAATATAATGGTTAATTTCTAAATCTGTATTGCTTTAAGAAATGTATTGATAATTTCAATTTAGTGATCACTTCAGCAGAGTAAACTATCTCTAAACTATTATGAATAAAGCACTACAGAAGAACTATAGTGGCTCAAAAATCATTTAAATTGGCATTGCTGTCAAAAAATAATTTGTGTCTTTTTTCTAATAATATAATTCTGCCTGAAATAAAAGAAAAATTAATTTTATAAAATGAATACTAAGTAGGTTATGAATTGTATGTGTCTACTATTCAGCCAAATATCATTAACTGATCAACGAATAGTTAAATTCAATTGCTTTTTATTTTTTCCCACTCTCATTGTATTTTCTTATTCAAATGTGTTTCAGTTAGCTTTGCATTATCACTGTGAAATACCAGAGGCAGCTAACTTGTAAAGAAAAAAGTTCATTTAGCTTACAGTTCTGAAGGTTCAGTGTTTAAAATCAGGCTACCCCACTGGTTTGGCCTCTGGTGAGTGTGTCAGATGGCTGCGTGTCATGGCAGGAGCACGAGCAGGAGCAAATAATCACATCTCAAATGGAGCAGAGAGAAGACTGGGGTCCCTCAAGATCTTTATTAAGGACACCCTCAATGACCTAAAGAACTCGCATAGAGCCCCACAGCACTTCCCAATACTGCTAACCGGCACAAGTTAATCAACTAAGCCATAGCAACAACAAAAAGTCCATTTTTTTAGAAACAATATAATTTGGGAATTATAACCTGATTTATAGCTTTGAAAAATTTTAACACTTAATACATGGACCTCCATTTAAATCCTTCCCTCTGACCCTAACAAGATTTTGAAATAGATTTCCCAGTCTTAGGTGAAAAATTAATAGATTTCCCAAGAGACGAGAAATATGAGGTTTCTAATATTAGTCTTGAGTTTATATTTTCAAATATGCTTATTTATCCCAAATGATAATAATAGTACATTTTTATATTCAGAAAAAAGGAGAAAATATTCTAGGTTAAATATTATAAAGCAGGAGCCAAGCCTAAGATATTTTTGGCATTAAAATCAGAAACAGGCAGAAGATGCCAGGTGTTTGGCTCTTGAAGAGTAACTGGACCCAAAAGTCCACTATGGATGACTTGGAGAGGAAAAATTTGAAATCAGTGGCTGGAATGGACTTTTTCCATCCAAGGAAATACTCTAATCATAACTGTGACCAATGAACTTAGTTTGGAAGGAGTAATAGTAACAGCTGTTCAATCATTGTAATATTATGCTAACATAATTACTGTCTCCCTGAGCCTCCTTAAGATATCCTCCATGGAACAGGTGCCAAGAATCTTATATATTTTTAATACAATATGGAAATTAAACAAGTGGAGGTAAATAAACAAGAAGATGAGAGACAGAAAAACAAGAACACACACTAAAATTACACCTCAAGATGAGCTGGCAAGTGAATGCTATGAAGCACTTGAAAACATAATAGCACTAAGAATTAGAGACAATAAAACTAATAATCAGAAAAACTGGGAACACAACAGCTATTTTGTACCATTGGTCATTGTGTCTGATTTTATAGTCATACTATGCCGTTTTGATTACTATAGCTTTGTAGTATGCTTTGAAGTCAGGTAGTCTAATACTTCCTGCTTTTGTTTGTTTGTTCAAGACAGGTTTGAGCATTCCATTTGTGTGCGTGTTTGTGATTGTATATTAATACTAGGATTGCTCTTTCTAGACCTATGAAGAATATTATTATCAGTTCAATAGTTTGTAAATTGCTATGGATAGCATAAGCATCTAAAAATTCTGATTCCTTCAATCCATGAACGCATAATGATTTTCCACTTTTCATGTCACATTTATTTCATTAATATTTCATCATTTTCAGTATATATATTTTTCACCTCTTTGGCTAGATTTATCCTTAGATGATTTATTGATTGATTGATTGATGGCAACTGTTATAAGATTGGCTCTTTGATTTCTATTACAGATAATTCTATTGTCATATACCAATGTTGCTGATATTTCTATGTTGATTTTTGTGTCCAGCAACTTTGCTGAATTCATTTACTAGTCTAATATATTTTTTCCTTTGGTGGAGTGTTTAAGGTTTTCTGTGTATAATAGTATGTCCTCTGCAAGAGTCATAATTTAACTTTTTTCCTCTTTGGATGTCCTTTCTTTTGTATGACTTTTTCCAGATCTCAAAGAGAAAGTTTTTGTACTTTCACCCATTCATTGTAATGTTAGTTGTTGGTTTATTAAAAATAGCCTTTGTTAAGCCGGGCGTGGTGGCGCACGCTTGTAATCCCAGCATTCGGGAGGCTGAGACCAGAGGATCCGGGTTCGCGGCCAGCCTCAGCTACCTAGTGAGGCACTCTGCAACTTAGTGAGACTCGGTTTCAAAATAAAGAATAAAAAATAGGGCTGGGGGTATAGCTCGGAGATAGAATGACCCTGAGTTCAATCCCCAGTACCGCAAAAAAAAAAAAAAATAGCCTTTGTTATGTTGACTTATGTTTCTCCTATGTCTAATCCAGTGTTCTTATCATGGAAGGATATCAAATTATATCAAATGTCTTTTTTACATTCATAGAGATGACTATTTTTTTTTTTTTGGCTTTCACTCTCTTGATGCGATGTATCACATTTGTTCATTTCTGTATACTAAACTATCCTTACATCCTTGGGATTTATCTCCCTTGGTCATAGTGAGTAATTTTTGTAATATGCTTTTGGATTTGGTTAACTATTATTTTGTTGAGAATATTTTTTATCTATGTTCTTTAAGGATATTGGCCTATAGTTTTTTGTTTGTTTGTTGTTGTTGCATCCTTATCTGTTTTAGATGTCAGGATAATGCGGGCCTTATAGAATATGTTTGAAAGAATTCTTTTCTACTTTTTTGGAATAACCAAAGGCTCATTGGTATTAGTTCTTTCTTAATGAACTTCCTTTAGCATTTCTTTTAGAATAGGTCTGGTGGAGATAGCTTTTGTTTGTTTTTCTGAGAATGTTTTCACTTTCTTTGTTTCTAAAGAAAAGCATTGCTGGGTATAGTATTCTCAGTTGACAGGGTTTGTTGTTTTTGTTTGTTTGTTCCTCTAGTACTGCAAAAATCGCACACTGCTTTCTTTTGATTTGTAAGAGTTTCACTGAGAAGTCTATGAATTGAGAAGTCAGGTGAATTGAGACAATACCATATGTTATTTGTTTTCTCCTGCACTGAAGATCTTCTCTTTCATAGTTGAGAAATAGGTTATAAAATGTCTTGGGGTAGAATTGGTTGATTAAATTTAAGTTGTGACCTTTGGTCTTCCTGTACCTGGATATTCAGACCTTCTGTAGATTTGGGCAGTTTTCTGTTCTTATGTCTTTGAAAAAGCTTTCTACCCTTTGTAATTTAGAAGTTTTTTTTAATCCAAATCACCTGACTTTTGGCTTTTTTAATTCTGTCCTAAAATTCCCCTAAGCTTCTTCACTCCATCTAATTATTATTTTTTTCTCCCTCAATTGTCTATTTTCAAAGAGCCTGTCTTCGAGTCCCTAATTCTTTCTTCTGTTTGATTTGTCCTATCACTGATGCCTTCGAGTTTTTAAATTTGCTGTGTGTATTTTTCAGCTTGAGAATTTATTGTTTTTTAATTACTTCTACTTGCTAAGTTACAATATTGAAATATTTCTGTTTTCTTCAAGTTCATTGAATTTACTTAGAACAGTGATTTAAAATCTCTGAGTGTTCCCCTTATTGATTACTACCTGCTAAGTTTCTGGTGCCTTATTTGGAGTATTAGGTAAGGTATGTTTTCCTGTAAACTCTTGATACTTTTGTCGTGCAACATCATATAGGTATTGAATGATCTGTATTTATTTCATTCTTTCTAATATGGCTTTATTTGTGTCTCTCTTTCCAAAACTTCTAAGCAGGCTGCTTATTTTCTTTGAGCCTATTGTCACTTCTACTATTTCAGCACTGGATGGTGCCCAAGTCCAGATTTGCTAGGAGTTTGCTCTTGATATACCACTATTTCCATACTAGGGAGAAATCCAAGCCAAGGCTTGTCCCAAATGCACTGTTGGTATGTTGTTCAGAAAGAACCAAAAGAGTACTACAAGAGAGTAATCCTAGACCCTGGACCCTGGCCAGGTCCAGATGCCTCATCCATGGTTACTTGTCTGTGGTATTATAGGATTCTAACTGATTCTAGAGAGAGGCACCATCGACATCTAAGCTCTTATGTCACACCAATGTCCACCAATGCCATGAAGCAATGTGACATCCTGAGTCTATAGCCTGCTAAGACAAGCATGGCACAGGAGAAAGATGAAGGTCTACACTTGTATGTGCTACCTATTGCTGAGTTGAACTCATGGCCCAAACCATTGCAGTGATCCACTGTTATGCTAGCTGACATAGAATTATAATAGATTTGGGATGTGTCTTACCTTGGCACTAGAGCTGTTCCAGCAGCCATCTATCTATCATGCAGGCCTGACAATGGGGAGAGAATAAGGATTTTTCAAGTATGAGGTTTTACCAGATTAGAAATTTATTTTTAGTGCAAAGTCTTATGCTAACTAATCTATTCCATTCTCAGCAAATAGGGTTTTGCACCAGTCTATACTGCTTGAGGTTGTGATACTGTTAGGGACCACCATAGGCAAAGGGTAAATGCACTCCTGGGTCTTAACTCATAGTTTATTGGCTATTTAAAGCATGATGTGTGCTTTCCCCTGCTCTCAATCTTAACTCATAGCTTGTTAGATGCTTCAAATAAACTTATCATCTTCAGAGAGCAGGTGCATCATTAGGGCCAGGAAGCTCAACAAAAACAATAAAGTGAATGAGGAGTTCGTTCCTGAAACAGCAAGTTCCAAGACCCTTAACTTGTTAGTTGTCTTGATTTCTACTTTCTTCTACTCCTGGTCCATGTATTCTCTCAACAGCTATTGCAACTCATCCTTAACACAAAGCAGAGATGTTTATAAAAGATATGACAATGATATGAGAGATATAATATTTGGTGCCAAGATGACCAACTGACTATCACTCCTTCCAGGTTAAAGAGCTCACTCAAGAAAGGAAAAAAACACATCTTTGAAATGTACCCACAGACAATGCACCCAGGCATGGTGGTATAAGCCTGTAGTACAAGTACTTGGGAGATTGAGACAAGAGGATTGCAGGTTTGCTGCCAGCCTCAGCAACTTAGTGAGACCCTGTTTCAAAGTAAAATGAATAAATAAAATAGGGCTAGGAGTGTAGCTCAGAGGTAGAATTCCCCTGGGTTCAATCCCTAGTAACACACACACACACACACACACACACACACACACACACAGACAATGCATATTCCAAAACTCTATCCCACCCTTCACCTGATGAAACTGGTTCTCTCTTTTGTCCTGTGAACCATCTTGACATTCTTGGTCAAGGCTGTGTCTCCCTTCTGCTTGAGCAAGAAGTCCCAGTTAAGAGTCTTGTTCCTATTGTAATTTCGCCTCCATCTGGTTCTTCTGATGGAGAGCATAGGACACACTGAGTTGGTGTCAATTGGGGCAGTGTTGATAAAGCCAATGTAGGCCTCTCTAGGCCATCCAGTCTGACACTGAGCTGGGTCATGCCTAAGTCTCACAACTATAAGGACTTTCACAGTCTCAGAGGTCATAACTGACGTCATAACTGTGTAGACCACAGCTGGCAGAGATGCAGGCTGAAATCCAAGTCTGTCCTACTGGGGTATAGGTTTCTGCCTCATGCAAATGGAGTTCTAGAGTCTCATCTGAAAGAACTGGCATAGTGACAGCTATTGTCATCCTGACAATAGCTTGAGAGATTGGTGGTGAGAAACAGGTGGGTTGAGAGGTAAATAGTGGAGATAGTCCCTTGACCTGAAAGACTGATGCCAAGCTGGCTCATACCTGAGTCTCACAGATGCAGGTTATACACAGTTTTGAGAGGAGGCCAGCTATGCCTCAAACTCATTCAAATGCAGAAAATGATGTGGTTGATACCCAAGTCTGCCCCACTGGTGTACAAATCTCTGCCTTATGCCACGGTTGGTCTAGAGACTTAGACTACATCTGTCAGCTCAGGCTTGTGAATGGGGCCTTCAGTTTCTACTGGGTTCTGGGTCATAGCAAATTAGGATTGGAACTGTGTTCTGAGACAAAGCCCTGTGCTAGCGTTCATACCCTGTTGCCCAGTAGGTGGAGTCTTGCCCCAGGCTCAGCTGCCTGGGCTTTAAGGATGCGTGGGAAGCCCACTTTGCCTTATGCAGTTCTAACAGTTCCATCTAAGGTATTTTCCTGGCTACAAAGGCTATGAGTGTCTGCCCAGAACTGAGTTTTACCATGAGGAGTCTGGTACTGGGTTTCATGTCTAATATCTGGACTGAGTTTCTCTCTGTTTGGGGCTGAGTGAGGCTGGGGGAGGGGTGACACAGGAAACTTTTCTTCCTTCTCTTTTCTGTATGTATTTTCATTTTGTTGTTCTAAAAATAGGAACTATTTTCTCTCACCTTATTTCCTTAGGTCTGTTGAAGTAATTTGGTGCTGTCCAACTTGGTGTATCTGTGAAGACTATCATAGGAGGATATTAGCTGCCATCTTGTGCTATATCTGTGTCTTATCTGTTTTTGTACTGGAGATTGGACTCAGAGCTTTGCATATACTAGACAAGTACTGTACCACTCAGCTATATCCCCAGTCCCCAGTAAATATTTTTTTAATTACTAAATGATAATAGAAAAAAGCAATCAATCTATAAAAACAAATTATTGCGCCGGGTGTGGTGGCACACACTTGTAATCTCAGCATTCGGGAGGCTGAGACTGGAGGATCCGAGTTCGCGGCCAGCCTCAGCTGCCTAGTGAGGCACTCCGCAACTTAGTGAGACTTGGTTTCAAAATAAAGAATAAAAAATAGGGCTGGGGGTATAGCTCGGAGGTAGAATGCCCCTAAGTTCAATCCCTAGTTCCGCAAAAAAATAAATAAATAAATAAAAACAACTTATTATGAGAAAACTGAGGAAATTAGTCAAAGCCAAATATATTTAGAAAATAATGTTTTACAAACATAACAAATAAATATTTTTCTGTAATCAAGTTTTAAAAATTGAATAGGAAATACCATGCACATACCTCCAATAGAACTTGGGTGATAATGGAAATATCCATGATCAATATGTCCAGTATTGTAGCCATCAACCATTTCTGGCTACTGAATACTGGAAACCTAGCTATTTTGATGGATATATTGAATTTTAAATTTTATTTAATTACAATTAATTTTCATTTGCTTAAATAAGTACACATGCCTGGTATACAATATTAGATAGCAGATGACAATAGAACATAAATATATAGCTATCTGAAAAATAGCACTCAAGAGTTTATCCAAAAATGAAATCTATACAAAAACATAAAAATGTAAATAAGGGAAAATGTTATTAGATGGAAACTCTGAAACACATATCTGAATAAATTTCCAGCAGATGAATATACAGGGAATACCTGAGAATCATTATGTGGAGATAATTGCTGAAAATTGCACAGAAATAAAATGAAGAAATTTTATATTAAAAACATGCTCTGTGATTAAAATAAAAACATCTAAATATAGCCTTGTGAAACTGAAGATTAACAAGGATAAAAACAATGAAACTAAACTAAAACCTACAAGACAGAAAAGAAAACATATTCTCAATCAAATGACAGCTAGACTAATAGAATACTTTTTATCAGAAATAATATCAGACAAAGGAAAACAGTTATATTTTCAGAATTATAGAAAATAATCAACAAATTATAGTTCAATGTTCATACAAACTTATTTAAATATAAAATTTAATAGTCTGTTTTAACCCAGGTGATCTGGAGTCAGCAGCCGTCTGGGGTCCGCGCTTCCTATACAAGGATCCCAGTTTGGAGTAGCGACATTGCAGCAGGTGCCTAAACATTTGTCCTGTGTCCTCAGTCAACCTGATGTGCAGCAGCCACCGTGCTTGGGGGCCCGGACACCCCTCCCCCATGATGGAGTGGCTCCGGGGCCATCAAGGCCTCTGGGGCCAGACCTGTATAAGTTACCATGAGCCATGGCCAACAGGGTGCTGAGCACTTACAGTGCAGAAGCTTCCAGGCAGGCAGGAGGAGGTGGCTGGCCTGTAGGAGGGAAAGCTGGGTTCTGGGGGGGGGGGGGGGAGTCTGTTTTAGAAAGAATAAAAATAAGAGTTTTAGTTTCCATATTCTCTTCACAAATGAATATACTATCTACTTCAACAGGAATTAATGGTTATTCAAAAATGGAATGCAAGAAAAAGAAAGAACAAATAAAATTGCAAGAAGCGTTGATAAATGTAACTGTTATACTGGTAAGTTATAAGTAGCAGACTTCTTAGTCAAACAATTTCATAAATATTAAAGAATTGCTGTGTCAAATAACTGGAAACTACTGAACAAGATACACTGGGTAGGTTGATCAAGTAGCTCTATAAAAGATCAAATCAAAGACCCATTTTTTTTCCTTTATTTCTCATTTCTATTAGCCATGCCATTTGCTTTATTCTAAACACAGGCCCCTATCAAGCTGACATTCTTTGTAGTCATAGGGTAGGTATTAGAAATGAGCTGTGCTAAGTGGGTTTACTTTCATATTTGACAGAAGAGTTATAGGCTTCCATTTTACTATTCTTTAATCATCTTCGTATCGGTCAGTGTGAAAAGTACCATGTGCTTTTTATAGTACTTTTGGGTTAACTGGACATCCAACATTGCCTCCAAGGGTTAAATAACTTCTTTACTACAGAGAACCATGACCTAACTCTTAAGACTTTTAAATCATGCATTGGTAAGGGTATCAGAGAGAAAAATGAATATGTTCACTACATTGACTATAATGCACACTGTCTTCAATTTCTGTACTTGCTGGTAGGCAGAATAGAATTATACTATAAAAAGGATGATTGGTGGGGTACTTCAGTAGGTATTTTAAAAATGAAGTTTTGTGTGTTCGTGAGGATATAGTTATTGAATCAATTTAGAATTGCTACAGAAGTAATAAATTTGATTTCTATGTTAAAATTTTAAGAATATACATTGAAAACTAAAAATAAAATCTATAGTTTTCAATAATGGTATAAATAGGAAAACAAGAAAATGCTTTAAATCTACCAACATGCAAAAATAATTTAAAAAGATATGATAAATTGAAAACTCAAAAATACCTGATTTTATATCACCAAATATATTATCAATCAAAATATAGTCACCACTGAACTCTTCTTGGAGCAGACACTAACTGATCTCTTCCAATAAATCATATCTCACATTCTGTCTGAGAACACTTTCTTTGGCCTTTCCACAACCTACCACACTGCCTTGGTGAAACTGGATTTTGGACATGACAGATGTATATAACCAGCCATATTCTCTAAGTTAATTATGGTTTACCATAGTCATTGGGACCAATAGGCAGTAAGCTAGAACTCAGGAAAATTAAAAAGAGGAGGAAATACTGTCTGTGTGAAGAACCTGGATTCCAGCATTGTCGTTTCAGGACTAGACTTTTGGAGAGGTGGCTAAAATCAGACTCACCCTAGAGCAGATGGCTGAATAGGAATATATGTTCTGACCATCAACTTAAATAATTTCATAATCTGTCCTATAATACTGTTATCTTCAAACTTCAATACAATATTTTAAGTATGAAAAAAATTTTATAGAGGTGACTTAGAAAATTAAATGGGGATGAATATATTTACCTTTTGAAGGAATGAGGATGAAATCAAGTACACTCTAGCAGTAGATAGAAGGATAGAACAGAGGAGTCAACTTGAGTCCAGATATAGCAACCTAGGTATACAACCCTGGCCCATAGTCTTGGGAATGTAGAAGAGGGTGATAAAGACTTTCAACAGCTGTAAGGATGAGAGTTCAATTTTTTTTTGTAGAATAACAAATGAAAGAGTGAACCCTAGACAGAAACATTCAGGTTATACTACCAGAAAATACTTTATTTACATAAAGAACATGGCTTAGTAAACTCAAGGGAAGTCTATTTTTCTGTACAAACAGATTTTTCATCTGACATACCTTATATAAGTTTGCCACAATCTGTATCTTCCCTATACTAAAAAAAAAAAAATGTACTTCCATGTCATTGGAAAACTAAGCCAAGGACACTGTGTCTCCTATTTAAGAGAAAAATGTAGATTTCTCATTAAAAGGCAAAGCCATCATTTTAAAAGGATGAATTAGAAAGAACTTTCAAAAGAATTCCAGGTGATTAAAGCACTTATAATAAGTGTAAGAAAATGTTTGGGCTCTAGGCCCATAGAATTTTAATTGTGAAGAACATTAACTTTGCTTTGGAACTCCTGCTTCTTAAGATTTTAATCTTGCGTATGCAAGGGTTAATAATAGTGCCTTTTAATGCATCTTTTTAACATAAGAAAAATTTTCAATTTTTACCAATTCAAGGTGAACTTGGAATGGTAATATATTGTATATTCCAGGAGAACTGATTTTTTTGTTATATTTATCAATGAATTTAGACTTCATCCTTCTATTATTTGAAGTTTGTTGGTAGAATAGATAGTGAGCAATACTTATTCATTCTTGCACTTGTACTTGCTTTATGTGTCTTTAACTATGAGACTCATCTATGCAACACTTGTACTGGAATTGTAGAATTAGTAGCATGTGAATCTACCATGTGGCCTTAGTGGTAGGGTTGTTGCTGTCCACTCTACCACTCAAAACACTTGCAAACTGCTAAGTAGTTCCACTTTTTCAAAGTAAGTGATCTTAATATCTGAGAAATACCTAATTAGTCCTTCCATTTTTAAGAGATCTGAAAATAGTTAAATAAATTCCATCCAATTTTAAACATTGTATTTCCATTTTTTAAAACAGATTCTTATATGTACCAACTGACTTCATTCTGTTACAAGCCAATCACTGAGGAACCTCTTAGAAGCCACCTATAGGTGAAAGAATGTGGAAAAATCAGTGTTCAATCACCGTGAGAGGAAAACTATTTAAAGACCATTTTGCACTTAAGTTCATAGTTAGAGTAATATCAAATGTGAAATATTTAAAATAATTAAATAATTAGCTTATATAGCCCAAATATTATTTTTCTAATAGGAGTTTAAATGAATCATAGCTGTCAAATTTTATGATATTAGAACCCACTGCCCATGACAAGCTCTGATTGAACAAGGACTGTGCTTTGGCTACAAACAGACCATCTAAATTAATTTTCACAGACAGCCAATGAATCAGGGAATGTATAATTTTTCAAGAGGCTTTCAAAAAGTTAGATGTGCTGTAAATTAAAAGCGTAGTCACATTATTTGTTTGTACATTGATTAAAATTTATCCTATTGTGACCGTATGTAGAAAATAGAATCTGACTTCATGCTTTAAAGATTACTATTGGAATCACTTTAGACAAGTTATTTTATCTCTTGATTTTTACCTTCCCCATCTACAAAATGGGGTTAATGGTACAGTATGTGTCTCATTTATTTAACATTTTATCATAAGGATCAAATTTAACAAAAAACTTAGCATGAAAGCTTTTGTAAATTCTATAGTATTATGTCAACTGAATTTGAAGGTCATTTCTACCACTGAAATATGTAAAGGTTATTTTTTATTAGGAGACTTGAATATTTGTTAGAATTCTACCAATAGTTCTGCATAACTCTCTAAATTAAAGTTGTTACTTTAGAGAAAATATATCCCATTGATTTTCTTTCCTAAGGGCTAATATACTATGATTAAGAGAGTGAGAAAAACAAACAAAGGTTTTCTACACTAAATGCCATATAGACTCAGGAAATACAGTTTTGTATCAAGATCCTAGAAAATATGCATCTTTTAATCACAAAAAGATGTGCAAAATAAGAAAGAAATTAAAGTGGCCTAAACTTACTGAGGTACTGAACATGGAGTTCAGAAATTTAGAGGGTAGCCAGATGCAGTGGCACATGCCTGTAATCTCAGTACTTGGAAGACTGAAACAGGAGGATCACAGGTTTGAAGTCAGCCTCAGCAAGTTAGTGAAGCCCTCTGTATTCTAGAGAGATCCTGTTTCAAAATAAAAAATAAAATAGGGATGGAGATGTAGCACCGAGGAAGAATGCCGGGTTCAATACTCAGTACCGGGAAGGAAGGAGGGAAGGAAGGGAGAGAGGGTTAGGTCTCAGAAGCTTCTTATTCCCCTAAATTGGACATAGTTGTCTGTGCATAAGTCCATAAATTTTGTTCTTGTCACAGGGCCTTTTATATTTTATCAAATATAGTACCTCAAAGATTTCTTGCTTAAAGGTAATTAGACCATAGGCATATAAAGAAAATCATAAAACAGTTTGCCATTTCAGTTGCATAATTGTTAAAAATATTCATAGGATTCAGTGTTTATGGAAGTTTCTTAAATATAAAATACAGCAATGTTTGTTTGTTTGTTTATGTATTACTTTTAATTCCTAGCAAAGAATATTTAGACAACGTAGCCTGGGACAGTACAGTTTGTTCAATGGGATTAATTTTACAAAACTATGGAAGAATTTTAGTCAATAATGCCCATAAACTCATAAACTAAAAATTATATCTTCATGACTAACATAATAGCCTGTCTCAAGGTGATATAAGGTTTAAATATTGTCTAAAATGTACTTAGAGTACTAGAGGAATAATAAAAATGCAAGAAATACTGCATTAATATTTTGTACTTCACACCTTTTTGGTTCTTATGTTCTCCTTTATAGCTTTTGCTCTGGGAGTTTAGAAAAACCAATAAAAATTGAATACTAAAAAAATTAATGTTTTTCATTTTAGAAATTGCCATATTTTGGAATTCAGATAAGTTAACTTCTATAACCCATTGATTCTTACATTTGCTCTCTAAGTCATTGTATTTTCAAGTCATATCTTCTGATTTTGGTTTTGATACTTTCATAAAAAGTCATAAGAAATTATTAAAAAATTGGAAATTAGTACAGCTTCTCATCATTAAGGGCCTAGAAAGCATTTATATATAGTTTTTAACAAAAATAGAAGTGTGAAGAAAAACAGGATTAGAGTAGCTTAAATTTACTGAGATACTTGCTTGTTCTCTACAATTGTGCCACTATTATTGGAAAAGCACAAACTTTTATTGAAGAACTCAAACTTCCCTCTTGCTTTGCAAAGCAGGTAAATAAATGGAGTAAATTTCTGATGATTTTTATCCATCCCTGACTTTCTAAACATAATTAAAATTGAAGAAGGTGTCTTGCAATTTCATAGAAATATTTGTAAAAATGGAGTGTTCCTTCTTCATTTCTCCATACATAAGAGGGAAGTTGGAAGTAAAGGCATCTTCCTTCAAAGGGCTTATTGAACAAAATGCCCTCTAATAACGGAAAAAACCAGAAGCACTATGAAAACATATATATATATATATATATATATATATATATATATATATGTAAGACAATGTAGAAGTCTGTGTGGTGAACTAATGTTTTTTACTTTCTTATAGTTTAGTTAAATTTAGGAAAGATTAAGATAATTTACAGTTAACATCTATTTTCTTCAAAGTCAACTAAGATTAAATAGTTTTCTCACTTAAAAATCTTTTCATTTCAAAGAATATGTCTTATTCAGCATTTTTATTGCTGTGACCAAAACACTTGACTGAAGCAACTTAGACGAGAAAGGTTTATTTGGCTCATAGTTTTAGAGGTTCTGCAGTTGGCGGCCTCAAGACAGACACATCATGGCAGCACAATATGGTGAAGAAAATCTGTTTAACTCATGATAGCCAGTAACAGAAAGGAAGGGAAGAGTCGGGACAGATATAGTTCCCAATGTCATGACCCAAGTGACCCATCTCCTCTAGCCATGCCCCACCTCTGAACCTATCTGCACTGGGAATGTGCTTTCAGCACATGAGCTTTGGGGGACACATTCCAAGCCCAAATCACAATACTCCACCTCTGGTTTCTAAAAGCTCATGCCCACCTCACAATGCAAAATGCATTTAGTTCATATCCAAGAGTCCCCACAGTCTTAACAGTTCCAACACTGCTCAAAAGTCCAGGTCCAAAGTCTCCTCTGAGCTCAAGTAAAACAATTAGTTGTGAGCCTTTGTCAAAACAAAAAGCAAGATACATGCTTCCAATATATCCTCCAATTTCATGCAGGAGTTTCTGATGAAACTGCAAGTTTCTAAAATCTTTCCCCTCTGCTTTCTACTTCCAGTTCTCACAGTAAACCTGGATAAAAGCCACTAGCGATACCCATGCTACTGAGTAAATGCTATGCTCCCTAGAAATTTCCCCCACCAGATGAGTCTATTGCCTTTAGATTCAGCCTTACACAAAGTTTCAGGCCATGCACAAAATTCAGGTAAGTTTTTGCCAGGATGTAACATGTGTGACCTCTACTCCAGTTCCCTATGGAGTACTTATTTCCACCTGAAACTTGTGAGCATAGGCTTTATTCCCTGCATTCCTATGGGCATTCCAGTCTTCTGAGCACCCACAGAATCTCCCATTAAGCTCTGTTTACAACATTCTATACTTTTTCCAACATGCAATTACAAGATTTTCCAAACTCCTCTTGCAAGCCAGTTCCAAAAGCTTCTGGAAAAAATGATCAGGTTTAGACATAGCTTCCGCACAGCTCCTTGCTATTGATTTCTGCTTTAGTCAGATTGTTCATTGCTGTAACCAAAAACATGACAAGAACAACTTACAGGAGGAAAGCTTTATTTGACTCACAATTTTTGAAGTTCAATCCAAGGTTGCCATCTCTAAGGCCGAAACAGTGTGGCAGCACTACATGGCACAATAAAGTCACTCAACTCATGATGATCAAACGCAGAATGAGAGAGAGAGAGAGCGAGAGCAAGAGAGCAGTCAGAGAGAGAGAGAGAGAGAGAGAGGTGTCAGGGACAAATGTGGTCCTCGAGGCCACGTCCCCAGTGACCTACCTCCTCTGGTCATGCCCTACTTCTGAACCTTCGCTGCACTGGGAAAAAGTTTTCAACATGTGAACTCTTGGTGGGACATTCCAAACTCCAACCATAACAGAAGAGATATTTATCTAAATTTATATAGGTTACCGAAAGTCTACAGAAGAATCTAGCTTATCTATTAGCAGGAGATATATGCAGGTGCTATGTGAACTAGAAATTCATGAGATACATTTGTTTTCTCTCATTTTATCTTTCTCTTTCCATTACCTTCTTATGCTTCACTATACACTGAATTCTTGATTCCTAAGTTTTGCGCTTTCTTACTAAATCAAGAAGTTTTGTTGCATGGCCGTATAGCTCTTTATATTAGTGTGGATCAAACAGATATTTTTTTCAATCCAATAGTGTTGGGGTTGGCTATATGCTTCGCTTTAGCCAATTAAATGTTAGCAAAAAGATGTGGTTTTCATGGTTTGAATATTTTGAACTGGCCTCTTGTAATGCATTAATATGTTGTGAGATAAGCACATCTCATGTAGCTACTGGCCATTAATCTCACCTCAGAATAAAGACATGTGGTGACATAAGGTGTTAACCATACCAGAAGTCTGGAGTTAGCCTTGCCTAGCCATGCATAAGTGGTATAAGCTAGATCACTGGCCACCTGAAAACCAGTATTCAGGAAAATAATACTTATAATAAGCCACTGACACTTTAAGGTTATTTATATCCAGTAAGAACATACGAATAAATATTTCTATTATTTGTATGTTTGCTATACTATTCTGCCACTTATTGAAAATCTGATGTCTCTGTTTACTTTTTAGTAAATAAATTATCAAATTCTTGAAATTTTGCAATTCTAAGATCTATATGATCATACAGCTGTACTGAATGTCCTAGTACTGTTTGACTTTCTATAGTCTCTGTTTATTAAATAAAAACTTAAAATAAAGTCCAATTGCTAGCTAGAAAACAAAATAGCTAGAATGAATCACTTGTTCATTAGACTAATAGTTCCATATTAGCTGCCAATTCTGGGCTGTGAGCAGAATTATATTAAATTTCTCTTTAAAATGGGTGTAGACAGGAAATAGATTAAGAACTTTCCAAAACCATGTTGAAAGTAAAAATGTATATTTTTGGTTTTCGATGTATAGGTTCATTGTCTAGCACTCTGTGCTTCAACCTGTTTAAATTTATACACACACACATACACACACACACACACACACACACACACACACATGCATACATATACACATTCACTTCAACATAGAAAATCAATCATAGAGACAAAATATTGGATCTTATTACCAACATACATTTGGGCTCTGTATTGATATATTTTCATTTCTATAATGAAATACCTGTGCTACTTAATTTATAAAGAAATTTATTTAGCACACAGTTCCAAAGGTTCAAGAGTCCTGACTTGGCTGTGGTGAGGACTTCGTAGTGATGGTACATGGAGGAGCACATTTAAGAAGGAGAGATCAGCCTGGCATGGTGGCGCACGCTTGTAATCCCAGCATTTGGGAGGCTGAGACCAGAGGATCCGGGTTCGCGGCCAGCCTCAGCTACCTAGTGAGGCACTCTGCAACTTAGTGAGACCCTGTTTCAAAAAATAAAGAATAAAAAATAGGGCTGGGGGTATAGCTCGGAGGTAGAATGCCCCTGAGTTCAATCCCCAGTACCGCAAAAAAAAGAAAGAAGGAGAGATCACATGGAAAGGCTGGAAGCCAGAGAGATCAGAGGGGTCACTCTTGTTCTTTTTATAACAACTCATTTTCATGAGAAATAACTAAGGTTCCATAAGAATTACCAAATCCCTTCCAAGGGCACCACCCTTAGTGACTTCCCACTAAACTTTACATCTTAAAAGTATCACCTACTGTTCCTGGCTCAATGGATCCTTAATTTATGCAGGATAGAAATAGAACATGGCTGGCCAGGTGTGGTAGTGCACACCTGTAATTGCAGTACTTGGGAGGAGGAGACAGGAGGATTGCAGTTTTGAAACCAGCCTCAGCAACTTAGGGATCCCTCAGCAGCACCTTAGTGAGACCTTGCTTCAAAATGAAAAAAAAAAAAAAAAAAAAAAAAAAAGTCTGGGGATGTAGCTTGGAGGTAGATTATCCCTGTGTTCAATCCCCAGTACCACTGAATAAATAAATAAATACATACATACATACATACATAAAAGTGACTAACAGAGGATTAGTATGAATTATTTATTGTATTAAT
This sequence comes from Graphiurus murinus, assembly GCA_004027655.1. Lineage (NCBI taxonomy): Eukaryota > Metazoa > Chordata > Mammalia > Rodentia > Gliridae > Graphiurus > Graphiurus murinus. Next base: position 30,404 of record PVLC010008008.1, read on the forward strand.
TCACACAGTGAGGTGGCTAACCCATAGGCAGTGTAACAGGGAAATCAAGGGGTAAAGAGCAGCAAGGCGTCTACTCTATAGGCAGAATAGCAAGGAAGTCAAAGAGTTAACACCATATAGATATTTGGGGGCCTAGAAATTAACATATGCATAAGCTGCATTGCAATTTTATTATTTCACCTATGCAATTTTGTCCTCAGCCAAATAGCCAAATACGTTTGCACAGGATTCAAAATGTGACTAGCACCAAGTACCCCCTCCCCCATATATCTTTTAGCATTTAAATGTATTTAAATGAGGGTCTTGTTACTTTCTGGCAAGTGACTTGTGGTCAGATCTGCTTGTGCTAGTTTGTCTTAAACAATTGATGTAGATGTGTGGGGGCTTCTTGATATTTATCTTAAATATACAGGATGCAGTTCTTTTCTTTCACACCAAAAAGTCTATCAAATCCACTCATTAAATGGAAAAAAAATCTCTTTATGTCTACGTAACTAATAATTTGGAGATAAAACCCAAATTACAATTTTAAAATATTTGAACTGTTAATATATCAGCAGCTGAAGTGCTTTCAAAGATGACTATTATTTCTATTATGCAACATATAAATACATTCAAATTAAAAATATCATGCAAATATTAATGAGTTGAAAAGTGAATTAACAATCTATTCATCATTGTTGTAGCAAGATTTATAGGGAGGTGATATTCTTTAAGCCAAGAGCTGGAATTCACTACAGATGAAATTTTATTTTCATTGAGAATAATATCACCATTATTATTTAGTAGTATTTCCAGAAGACTTGATTCAAATATTATGATAAATAAGGTCTAGATAGAAAACTCAGATTATTTATTTGATAAGTAAGCAGGTATTTAGCTGATAAGTGACCCCTAGTTTCTAAAATAATTGGTTATGGAACCAAGATGAGCACTCTGAGACAGGGAGAAGTGATTCACTGTATTGATTTGTGTTATACAATTGTTACCATGTTTCAATTTATTTTTTATAAAACAAGATATCCAAAAATTTCCATTATTAACCAACATCACTGAAAATTTTGGATAATATAACAACTTATAAAAAGAAAATTATATAGTAATATAATCAGAAGTCCTGGGAAACTCAGATTTACTAAGAGTTAACCAAAATAACTGAATATTAAAGGACACAAAAATCAAAGGATTTTTATAACAGTTATTAACATTTAATAAATAAAATATTTTTTAAAAAATATTTCATATAGCAAACAAAATATTAAAAGTAATCCAAGTTAAAAATGGCTGTATTCAAAGAGAAATGCTGGCAGATTTGATTTTGAAATGTTTAAAAGATTCTTGCTATTCAAGTACCAAAACAAATTTAAATTTGAAGAGACTTTTAATAAAGATGAAAGAAAAAATATTATGTACTTTATTATATAAAATCCCTTATAATTAGAAAAAAAATGAGGAGATGGGCAAATTTACTTAAAAAGAATCATACAAATATACTTTCAAGAAAAAAGGAAGCATTTATAGCAGTAAGCAGGAATAGAATGGAAATTCAGAGCAATTAAGTCTTTTTTTTGTTTTTCTTTTAGAAAAATTTTAGTTAACATTAGAATGAATATTTGGTGCTCATGAAAATGCAATAAAATGAGCAAATGAGACAGACCCAACCTCCCTTAAAATAACTTATCAGAATATCATGTGTTTAAGAATATTTACATATTTTATTTAGAAATTCCTTTTCAAGAAATTCATTCTAGGTAAATAATCAATGTTGTTTGTCACAGAATTTTTATGAGACACAATTTTGGAAATGAACTTAATGTCCCCAAATTTGAAATTCTTTTACAAATCATGATGCATATACAGATCGGCTACTATGTAACATTTAGTGTCCTGTCCAGTAATGTCTGTCACATTTTTGGAGACAGAAGCCTAAAATCAAGGGAAGGCAGGGCCATTGTCCCTCCTGGAGGCTCCAGGAGGGAATTCATTTTATTGCTTTTTGTCAGTTTCTAAAGTCATTTGCATTCTTTGGTTTGTGGTCCCATCTTTGAGTTATTTCAACCCCTGATTTCTTCTGCCATATTCCCTATGCCTCACTCTCACCCTTTTGCCTCCCTTTAGGAAATTCTGGATTCCACTGAGGTCACCTAGATAATCCAGGATCACAGGAAACCATCGTAAGATCCTCAACCATATCTACAAGATTCCTATTCCATGTAAGGTAATATCACAAATAAAAGGATTAGGATTTGGACATATTTAGGAAGCCATTATTCAGCCTACCTTTATGAAATACCTAAGTATAAAATCAAGATGATGGTATTAGGTGGACCACTGGCAGATGATTAGGTCATGAGAGGTGAGCACCAGGAATGGCTCTAGTGCCTTTATAACAGATGACTCAGAGAGTTGCCTTTCCCCCTAGATCATGTGTTATAGTGAGAAGATGTCCGTGAGGATGTGACGCCTCCTCACAAGGCAACAATTTACAGATGCCTCTTTACCTCCTAGACTCCAGAATTATAAGAAATGAATTTCTGTTGTTTAGGAGCCACTCAAGTTATAGTAATGTTATAGCAGATGAAATGAACTAAGACAGCGATAGTCCCATTTTTCTATATAGTGGAGTTATGCACGTGGATATTTAATTATTTCCCACTCATTTTACAATAGAATATAAAACTCTTATAACAATCCTTTCTTCCTTTTTTTTTTTTTTCTTCTTCTATTTTTGTGATACTAGGGATTAGGCCCAGGGGCATTCTACCACTGAGCTTCTGTCCTTGTCCTTTTATTTATTTATTTTTAATCATGGACACTAAATTACTTCTCATTGGCCTGGAACCTGTGATCCTCTTGTCTCAGCCTCCCACATACTGAGAATATAAGTGTTTCACTGCACCCTGCTACAATTTTTTTTTTTAATATCAGAAGCCAGAAGTTTTTTTTAAATTCTGGTCTGCTTATATTGCCTAAAAGCAGTTGTAAAGAAATATACAAAAAAGGATTTTTTCAGTATTACTACACATTATATGTAAAAATGCATTTTTAGGCTATTACTAGGTAATTAAGTTTGAATATTCAAAAGTGAATAATTAAATACACACACACACACACACATATATATATATACATATTTCTTGAGACATTACATTTAGTTTACCCTTACTTTAAATAACAAGTCTATTCTTATGTATTTTTTGCTCTAAATAAATATATTTAATATTAAATATTAATATTTGATAAGTTTATTAAACAAAATTAAAATAAAGTTTATTTCCATTCATTTTGTTTCTCCTTACCCTTGAAATATTATAATTTGTTTTTATTTATTCATTTATTTATTTTATAGTTTTATCAGTACAGTATAGCCTCACATCACAATGCAATTCACAGTGATAGTGACATACATGCACACAACAGTTGGTGGCTTTCCCCCACCTCCCTGCTGGCTCTCCCCTTCCTCATACAGAGATTTAAATTTACATTGGCATTCTCACTTATGTGCATAACCTCAGTAGAAGTGTTTCCTTCATTAATTCTCTCTCCCCCTATCCTTCTCCCAAACCACCTCCCAGGCTCCACTGGAGTTTCTCCTCCATTATCTAAAGTCCCACTTAAATCCCAATTACTCCCTTGCTTCCTCATATGAGAGAAAACATATGACCCTCACTTTCTGTGACTGGATAATCTCACTTAACATAATTTTCTGCTGTTGTATCCATTTTCCTACAAATGACATACTTTGGTTTTTCTATACTGCTGAATAGAATTCCATTGTGTGTATATCCTATAATTTTATAATCCATTCATCAGTTGATGGACGCCTGGGCTGGTTCCATAAGTTGGCTATTTGAATCATGTTATTATAAATAAGGATATGCACATATTACTATAATATTCTGATTTCAGTCCATTTGGAAAGATACCCAGGAGTGGTATAGCTGGATCATATGGTGGATCTATTCCATTTTCTGAATTTTATTCATTTTTTGCAAGTAAAAATTTATGAGTTATAGGAAATTTTAGGTTCTATTTATTATCTTTCCATATTAATTTAACATAAACATTAATACTGAGGGTTGGATAGTTTTTAATCACTGATTTAATTATTTCATTTTATCAAAAATTATAAACTTTATATCAATTCTTATGATAAAACTCAGAAAATATTTTGGCAATAGATTTAAAATGATTACTATCACCTTTTTCCCTTTATCTATGATGCAAAATTTAACCAGTTGGTCACAGATTTTAATTTTAATGTTAACCTCCAATATTCATGTTCTTTATTTTGAGTAGCAAATTGATTGTCATTCCTTAGAGATCCAAATGAAATGCATCATTTTGTGCTGCAGTCATTAAAATAATTTTCTCTAAAAGTAGCATTCAATAGTAATATTGTAGGTTCCAATTATTTGTTAAGCAGAAAGAAGAAAAAAGTTAGTGATATTTTGGTGCTTCAGATAAAATTCAGAGTATCCTACCTGAATTTGCTTATATAGATTACAATAATCTCTGTCTTATTGGTTGAAGCAATTGTGTGCCTCTGTATATTTCAATTTTATTTGATAACTGTGCCAAGCCAGCCTGCTGTGAGATTTATGAATCTCTTGGTGAAAGTAATGGAAAAAGTAATGGCACTCATTTGGATATTACCTCAATTATGCAACTCTTGGAGGCTGTCTTGTTTACAGTTTAACCTTTTCTTTCACCACTGGTATTGTTGAGGTAGGCTAGATAGAGAGAAGGATGGGAGGTTAGGCCTACTCCACCCCTTGGAAGTTTTTTCTTTGTTTCGGCCCAAATGAGATGCACTGCCAAACTCCGGAAGAGCCCAGCCCACCTGAAGCTCACCGAAGTCCACACCTGAGAAGGGAGGATCCAACTTTTCTGTGACCAGCCCCCATCTGAGGAACCCACCTATCTGAGAGAGAGAGAGGGGTTGAAGAAGAGGACCCCGCCCTCTCTTATAGCCTTCTGCAACCCCTTTGTTCGCCCCTTTTTTTCGGCTTGGGACCTGACCTTCGACCCTTCCGGGTAACCAGGGATTTTTTCCCTTATCCCTTCCCTCTGGGGACATGCACTTGGACTTGTCCGAGTGACCTACTCCCCTTCCCTTTTTTTCCCTTCCTCCCAGTTTTTTCTAAAATAAAACCTGCCAGATGTTTTGAATGGTATGTGTTGAAATTCTTTTCTTCACAATATCAAGAACCTGAATCTTCTTTTTGGGGAACACGCCACACCCCATCACAGTATAACCTTCCATGTCTGCATTCTATTTGGCCATGTTTCATTTCCCTTTCTTTTGGTCTTTTTTTTTTCTTTTTTTACCTTTGCACTGCATAATGAGAACAAAAAGCATATGCTGATTTTTATTCTAATTCAAGTTTAGCTAGTTATGTTAGCTTCCCCTGCTGCATGGTCTGGACTTGCTTTTAGAGCATTTAAATGGTTTTCCTCAAAAGCATTTGCTATTTCTGTCTGATAGCATGGTGCATTGACACACAGGGGTTCTTGGTTAACTCCAAGAGGTCAATTGAAAATAGTGTTTCGATCAAACTTCACAACAAAGAATTGCCCCCTGCAAGCTTATGGTGAAGATTTTAAATTCTTTTCACCTTAAAAAATTCAACTGGAAATATATTTTATTCCATATACACTATTTCTAAGCTATGTTTCTTGGTAGATTTCCATCCTTTACCATATTTGATCCTAAAAAGAAAAAAAATAAAAATAAAAAGATCAGATATGAAAACTTTCACCCAAGTGAGCAAATTTGTCAAATAAAACCTCATTAACTTTATGTATGTGTCATGTAAATCAATTAGCTTGATATAAAATCCTTAATTTGAATTAAAAAATACTTCTATTTTTGATGAGAACTTATAATGTTATATTGGCTTTCCTATACTGCATTTCATTTTTTTCTCTCCCCTTATTAACATTTTTTAATTAATTGGTGCATTTTAATCATAAATCTTTGTTAGGTACAAGCTAATAAAGGCATATATGCACACATTTCTCATTTAACCCCTTCCCCAATTCCCACCCCACTCCCTCGCCCTTCCTCCTCAAGTTCAGTTTAGTGATTGATTTTGATATATTTGTGAAAGTATATCATGTGCATTAGATTTTCTTAAATTTTAAAAAATTTGTATTGAATTTTAATGAGGGATGGTAGCAGATTCCCATGATTTTAAATGAATGTATCTCCACCTCTGGGCCCTTGACTTGTATTTGTACTGTTGTTGTTATTGGAGGTTGAACCCAGGGGCATTTTAACTCAAGCCACACCCTCAGCTCTTTTTTACTTTTTAATTTTGATACAGGGTCTCACTAAGTTGCTGAAGCTGGCCTCAAACATGCAATCTTCTTGCCTCCACCTCCCAAGTACTTGGATTATAAGTGTGTACCACTGCATAGTGCTTGACTTGTATGTTCATTAGCTTTGCTAGCTCTGACTTCTTCAGTCATGCATTAAAGACCCTTGGAATTGCCTTTAATTCTAGCCATGATACTCAATGAGCTTTTGGACCAAAATTAACATGGGAGTTTTGTCAAAGTTCAGTCATCATCAAACCTTTAACACAATATTTGGTTTTGGCAAAATGTCATTCAACTTTGAAAATAGATACAGGTTCATACATATTTACAAATTACAAGTAATCTCAAATTTATAACTAAATTTTACTTTTCTTTGCAATGTAGACAAATTTAGATATTTCCTAGACTTTGTATTATATGTCCACTTATAATTAAAAATCAGCTTCCCAAATAATGTTGCTTCCATAAGTAAAAAATAATCCACCAAGCAAAATAGCCAGTAGAATAAATCTTTCTTCAATATTAAATGCTTTCTGTTGAACTTTAAAACATTAAGTTATGTAAGTACATCCTTCATTTACTATAATACAGAACAATGCTTTGCTTTATAAATTTAAATACAGTGTTAAACATACATTATTATTTATTCAGTAGATATAGACCTGGACATATATATTTACTCTCATCATTGTTTGCTATAAAAATTTTGTGTGCTTTTTATTAGACCATAGCAATTGTATCTAAATTTTTCTCAATACATGAATAGATTCATTAATACAGTAAATTAAAAGACAACTTTTTATTTACTTGTAAAATACACAGATTTTAGGTGGTCTGATATTTAAAGAAAACATTCATTATTTTGATTTTTTTTTATTGTAGCCACAGAGAGGTAATAACTTATTAGCCTTGCTGTTAAACTTTTAGTTATGTAAAAATTAAATAAAATATTCTTAGGTAGAAAATCTTTTTATCATTTCAAATACTTAACTTCTATTATATAAATACAGCAATAAAAATAATTCACCTTGAAAAAAATGTGAGACCATTATTTCTCTCCAAGATTTTTTTTTGTGTGTGTATGGTACTGGGGATTGAACTCAGGGGCATTCTACCTCGAGTTACATCCCCAGCCCTATTTTTTTTTCTTTTTTTTTTTTTTTTTTTTGCGGTACTGGGGATTGAACTCAGTGGCATTCTACCTCCGAGCTATACCCCCAGCCCTATTTTTTTATTCTTTATTTTGAAACCGAGTCTCAGTAAGTTGCGGAGTGCCTCACTAGGTAGCTGAGGCTGGCCGCGAATCCGGATCCTCTGGTCTCAGCCTGCCAAATGCTGGGATTACAAGCGTGCGCCACCACGCCCGCCTCCCAGCCCTATTTTTTATTCTTTATTTTGAAATAGGGTCTCACTAAGTTGCGGAATGCCTCACTAGGTGGCTGAGGCTGGCCTCGAACCCGGATCCTCTGGTCTCAGCCTCCCAAATGCTGGGATTACAAGCGTGCACCACCAGGCCCGGCTTCCAACATTGTTTTTAACAAATAAAATAACTTTCAAAATGATAAGATTGAGCAGCAGTTCATTGTCTATTTGTGTTAATCACTTATATTAGCTCAATATAAATAAATAAATAAATAAAATGATGCTAAAAACTTGAAAACATTTTTATCATTATTTAATGGATTCATCTTTGATTTTGGAGTGGATAAGTCAAAACAGTCACAGAGTTAAGAAATACTTTAACATGGGAAATATTTAATATCTAAATAATATAAAATTTACATAATTATATTTGCATTGTTGAAACTAACTACTAAGTTTTTAATACTTATATCTCCCTTCAAAAGCTCTATTTATTACAATATGACATTCTTCCAAATATATGACATTTGCTTCCAGTAATCATCACAAGCAGAAGCAGCAAGTCATGTAGGGAAAATAATCAGCTAACATGGCATGGTGAAGACAAGAAGCAAGTCATAGCATTAAGGCAGAGCTCTTGCAATAAAGAACACATACACAGAAATAGGTAAATGAAAAAGCCCAGGAAGATACAAAGTTCAGCATTCTAGGTCATGTGCAAGTACAAAAGAAGTGCTAAAGGTTAGTATAGACTCTGTGTAAGATGCTTTTGGACTATGCTGAAACTTCAAGATACTGAAATATTGAGTTTGAAGCAGGCTGAGACTTAAGCACTCAGAGGATCACTAAATCGTATTGATTAAGAGTAAAGGCATTGTATTTATTGAAGTCAAGAAAAAACAGATGATGCCAGTTTTAGATATTGTTATTTAAAACGCTCCTGAAGTACTATGAGGTGAAATTAAATAAGATTCAGTGAACATATAATAGGCCTTCTCATATCCATTCTCTCTCTCTCCTCTCTCTCTCTCTCTCTCTCTCTGTCTCTCTCTATGTTGTGCTAAGTATCGAACCCAGAAATATTCTACCTCTAATCTACAGCTATACTTCCAACCCTTTTTACTTATTTTATTTTATTTTTTTATATTGAAACTGGGTCTCAAAGTTGCTAAGAGTCTCACTATTGCTGAGGTTGTTCTCAAACTTGCAATCCTCTTGTCTCAGCCTCCCAAGTACTGTGATTATAGGCATGTATCACCAAGCCCAGCAGGAAGTCATTTTTTAATTCTGTAAATAGTAGTCAATTTTAAAAATGTAGAGGAATGCAATTACCTTTATATTAGCAACAATAACAACAAAGATAAAGTCTATGAGATTTTAAATGAAGAAAATTTTAAATTTCACTGAAAAACATAAAAGAAGTCAGATGAGTACAAAGATGTACATTCTTTTTAAATAGACAAAGGCAGCTACAAAAATGTTGAACTTCCTGTAACTTATGTGATACAAATGGGAAAAAATGTTTTGGGAAAACTGACAAATTTTATTCTAAGTATTCTAAAGATTATAGAAAGCTAAGGATATGAAAACGAAATTCTGAAAGTAAAGTACTGATGATTTGCAATGCTAGTTTTTTTTTTTTTAATTTCTTGGTGCACTGTAGTTATACATCATAGTGAGATAAAAAGTCATACATTCATACATGCATACAACACCTCCTGATGCATTTGTCTCAACACACCTCTTCCCCTCCTCCCTGTACATATTATTGCGAGTGGTAGTAAAACATTAATATACAAACATACATTATTTGGTCTATTTTCTTCCTTAAGCCTCCTTTTCCTTTTTCATTCCTCCCCTTCCCAACTCCCTTCCACTAGTCTAAGGGTCTTTTTTTCTCATTTTTCATGAAGTTTCTTTTCTTTCCTATTTTTTTTTCTAGCTTCCAAATATTAGAGAAAACATGTGGCTGTTGGTTTCCTGAGTATGCCTAATCTCACTTACCATGATATTCTCTAGTTCTATCCATTTTTCTGAAAGTGACATAATTTTGTTCTTCTTTTTGGCTGGCTCCTAAGTTTATAGCAGCACGATAGCCAAGTTATGGAATGAAGCTAGGTATCCATAAACAGATGAATGGATACAGAAAATGTGGTATATACATGCAATGCCAGTTTTAAAAGTATTTTTACATAAAAATTAATAAGTAATCCTGTAAAAATGTTATCAGATAAACAGAACAGAATTTAATCAATAATCAATGTGGCATTTAGAATCTATGATGCAAAAGCTTTAGTTAATAAATAGTTTGGGGATAATTATCTGGATATCTTAAAAAGTACAGATAGTGCTGCATGCTTGTCTCATTACTTTGATCCAGCTAATAAGTCTGAATATATTGAACACTTTTCTTAAACTATAAAAATAGTAGAACAAAATAGTTAAAAATGTAACAGGCAGGCTTTCTAAAACCATACATACAACACAAAACATAATTGATAAAGTTGACTACATGATTATTTAAAAACTACTTATTAACATTTTTAAAAAGTTAAAAGCAAGCCACAGTCTTGGAAAAAACCAATATATATAAACAAAAAGTTTAGAAATTTCCATAAAGAACCCTTATAATTTCTTACACTTCTCAGTAGTACCATCCCAGAGACCAGCCTTTAACATGTGAATACTGCCTAGCAGTAACATCCTAGATATCAAGCCTTTGACACATGGTCACTTCACAGTAGACCAAGCTAGACACCAGTTTCACACCTTTGGGAGATACTCATTCAAACCACAGGAAGTTTCAATAGGGTGCTTATGCCTTTGGTAAACTCTAAGTTTGAAAGAGCTTTTGGAACCAGAGGACAAACTAGGGCAAGAGAAGAGGATTTTTTTTTTTTTCTCAAAATGCTCTAAATCAAAGAATAATGATAGTACTATTAATTTGACTTTGAGTCCAAACTAACTTTAGGACTGAAATCCTTAACCCAGGCCAATACTTGTTATGCATTTAGGTTATACACTACCATATTTGGCATTTTTGTGTTTTATGATATTTTTATTTAATTTTAATGGATATGACTCTTAGACATCATAGAATTTGTTAACATTTTTTGAATATATAGATGCTCGTGTAGGCATCATGAGCTATCTTGTCCTGAAACCAAGTGCTTACTCTTAAATATCTAGTTCTTATACTTGATTATGCTATCGCATAACCAGGCCAGATGTAGGAACATAGTAAGAATCCACTAATAGCTCTTATTGTTTAATTAATAAGTGATAACCTTTCCCCTATAAGTGATGCCAATGATATTGAAGTTTGTTTTTAACCACTCAAACAATAAACACAAAACACATGCCAAAAACAAAATAGGAAATGAGTCATATTAAGGCATGCTTAACATTGATGTTTAGTTAATTGTTTGAATAACTTGTGATGATTCCCTGATTAAAATAATTTTTACATAGCAACAAACTGCAGAATTTATAACTCCATTTTCGACTTGAGAATGGTCAGAAGACATTTTGAAAACATACTATAAGCATAATTTATTAAAGCTTTACATGGGGATATTTAGAGTTTCATACTCTGTGGCATGTTTTAGTTTTACTAAAGTCAATATAAAGAGAGAACAGAGCAAGGAATAAAGTATTAATTTTCATTTTGATTCAAAATGTGCCTGAAACTTAATATCCAAATAACACTAGAGCAATTCATGACCTCAATTTCAATAGACAGCATGCAGAGGCATTCAATTGTACCATACAGATTTTATTCAATCGAGAGAACAATGAAGCAAAAATGCTCCTCAGAAAAATGCCAAGTTGCTTATTGACCAGTGGAATAGAAATCATTGAAGCAGATAGAATTTTAGACCTGTGTGACTTGTGGTAGTCCCTTTATAAGAAGCAAGCCTGGGATTTTAAGAGAATAGAAAGAGATGCAATCATGTTAGCTTCATTTGAAGGAAAGAAAATCTCAAATATTTTAATCAAGCCAAATTTCTTATTCTATTAGCTTTAAATTAAAACATTTATCATTAGAAATTTTAAATTTTCACATTAGAGGTAAATGTATTAGGTTTTTTCCCCCCAAATCAGTGCACTGTTTATCTACAACTCTAGACAAAAATAGAAACAAGAAAGAAAAAAGAAAAGAAATTCAATTTTAAAAATTTCTATTCTTAAGGTGTCATGAAGGAAAGCAAAGCAAAACATTAGTACATGTTATCTGTCATTAAAGGGTTATTTTCCTTTGAAAATCTCATGATGATCAGGCTATGTAAATTTCTTTTACTAACTCACAGGTAAAGAATTATAGCTGAAATTATACAGGGATCTGTTCTTTCGGATGATATTTGGAAATGGAATAATTCCATTATTAAAAAGCTATGAATCCAGCCGGGCGTGGTGGTGCACGCTTGTAATCCCAGCATTCGGGAGGCTGAGACCAGAGGATCCGGATTCACGGCCAGCCTCAGCTACCTAGTGAGACACTCCGCAACTTAGTGAGACTCGGTTTCAAAATAAAGAATAAAAAATAGGGCTGGGGGTGTAGCTCGGAGGTAGAATGCCCCTGAGTTCAATCCCCAGTACCGCAAAAAAAAAAAAAAAAAAAAAAAAAAAGCTATGAATCCAATGGAAAGAAAGAAAGAGATAGGCAGCAAAACCATACTTTCATCCCCTCATTTCCCAAATATATTTAGTATTTTCATCTCTGGCCCTGGATAAAACTCTTATTGCTGATCCTATTCATTTTTCTCCTCTCTTTACCTCCTGCTGCCTCTGTTTCTGCTCTCTTCCTCCTACTACCTTTGCTTCCACACACTACTCTTCTCTGCACTCTATTTCTACAGTTTTGATAACGCCATTTAAAATATTTTCAATGGAAACAAGAGTTAAAATATAAAACGAGAAACATCTGAAGTCCACAGCTTTGAACGCTCCATTTACTGTGGCACTAACCTTTCATTCGAGTTTGACCTCTAACCATTGGTCTCTTATTCTTTTGCCACCCTGGAATGTCTACTCTGTTTGTTCTTCTGCCTGTTCCTATGGCCCAAGAGGAACCCAATGATGTAAATTTCAGCTATGTTCACTGATACTGTCAGGATGTAAGTCCAGCAATCAGATATGGCTTAACTCACTTTAGTTCAAATACACAATTGAAATGGGAAAACTAGCCAGATCTGCCAAAAAGAAGATGTGTTAATCTATTTTATGTGGGTGCTATGACCCATCATTGTCCACATATAAATGAGATGCATTTGATCCTTCCACTAATAGAGCGTCTACATTAGCAGAAAAAGGAAGATTCAAAAAATGCTTTTTCAAACACACTCTTAGAGAAGTCAAAAAGTAGAATAACCTCTGCTATCTTGGTCTTAAAATGGTCTCTAAAAAAAAAAAGTCTCTTTGACTGAAACCTACAGACATAAGTTTATCATTTGAAGAGAGAGGGAAGGGTGTACTTCACACACATATGAAAGCCTTTGTATAGAAGAAAGTGAGGTCTAGTCACAGAACTAGTCCTGAGCTCAGTGTGAAATGGCAAACCTACTTAGAAATGAGCAGAGTCTGAGCATAGGTTTGGATTTATTCTAGAATTTTTAAGAGAACAAGGAAAGATGTAAGCAGGTGAGCGAGATGATTATTTTCAAGTTTGAGAAATATAACTGTGGCTATCATGAAAAACATATCTATTTACTAAAAGATCTACAAAGGTTTAGGTGATAAATAACATTGACTTAGTTTGAGCTTCACACTTACACACACATTATTTGCAATGCGACTAGAGTCTGAAGGACAGATTCAACATCATTTTAAGACCTTTTTACATATATTTTCTCAAAATCATATCAGAAGCAAAATGATATATTTGAAATTAACATAGAATTGAATTATTTAATAGATAGTTATAGATGATAGCTGTTATAATATTAATACCTTTATGAACAATTGAGAAGGCTTCTGAAAATTGAATCTATACAATGAATGTGTTTATGAGTTAGAGATGATTTATTAGATTAAATGATCCTTGCAAATATCACCTTTGGTTTACATTTTTATTTGTGTTTTTACTCACAAAAAATATTAGAATGAACTGTTATCTAATTTATGTACAGGATACCATTGAGTTCCGTTTTCAAGACAGTCATTAGTAGTGATCAGTTCATTTTCACACATAGGCCTCTCACTTCCTGAGCACTAATTAGTGCAATTGATCATGCCAAATTGTCGACATTTTCTAATAATCTAAACTGTATCTTCCCAGAAACAGTTCCAGTCATGCTACCAGTTTGCTAAGGGTTAGTTAAGGACAAATGAGGTAAGATATTGGAAGCTTATTATGTGTTCCTAATACAATAGAAGATAAGTATTCAGAAACTTCCTCTGCCCGTTCAAAGGCAGGTTTAAGTTTTGTGAAGCCTCTTTAAGAAAAAGAAGACAAACTTCTCAACACGTGATATGAAAGTAAATATGTATACTGAAGAAAGAAAGCATATGCACAAGTATTTACCTAAAATGAGGCCAATATTACATGTTACAAAAATCTACAAGAAATAAATCTAATATTGATTAATTAATTCCCTGACACATCTTTCACATATTATTCATATTATTTAACTGCACGCTCTTTGATTGATTCATTCTACATGTGACATTGATTTCTTGCTATAGTTTTCTACCAAAAGAGCAGAAAGATAATTTCTTCTGTTATCAAATGTGCTAAAAATATTGATAATTGAGGTTTGTAAATAATATGCCATAACGTACATAGAAATATTTTCTTCATTGCTTAGAGTCTGATGCTCTACAAACACAGTAACACTGGTAAATTATATTTTGTACAATTTCCAACATGATAAAAAAGTGCATGGTACTTTCTTTTTACTTTATCATCTGAATTTTTAATACATATTCCTTAAGCAAATTCTCATTTTGAGAAGGCATCAAAGAAATATGTTTCTTTGCTTGAAATTCTAATGCATCCAAATATGGAAAGAATTGTCCACATATTGTTTGTACATTTAACTCTGCTACTTTCTTTCCACTGCTACTCTATTTCCAATGCTAGATACTAGAGGATAATGATCAAACCCTTGGACTTGAATCTTTATGTCATTAACCCAGAATGAGTCTGCAAGTGAGTGGTAAAAGTATTTTTGATGTCATAACACATATATGATTAGGTATGACTAAAATAATTTCATGTCTAAAGAAGTGAATACAAACTCTCTTGCCCCCTGAAAACCTAGATATTCCAAATCAAATTCATATTGTCTATATCTAAACAATGCCCATTATTACTCAAGAAGAAATAAATTGTAACAGGGAAAGTCAGAGAAGTGATTATATTTTTAAAAAATAATATTTTCAAGTTTACAAAAACATGATCATGCAAACACATTGTAAGTGACCAGGATTTGGTTGCACCCCTCTGTAATGGAGGAAAACAACTTTATGACGTTGTTCTTCTCCATCTTGATTCTATCAATCCACAATAATGGCTCCTTTCTTCAAGAAGCAACAAACTGTTCTTCCCACACACAACACACACACACACATATTACACTGTTATTAGCTCTGGAGTATTGCACTACTCCTTATACTTGTTAAAAAATATACTAATAGGAAGGCTGTTGGATTAATACAGCTCAGTATTTTAAGTTTTCATGTAAATATATCAGAGCTCATACAAATACATCAGATCCAATGTAAAAGAAACTAGAGACTTTAAAAACTTTTTGGATTAACATTATAATTTCACATATGGGTATAGTTATATTTCAGCACAGATACACTCTGCATACTTAGAAACTAGAGGCATTACCAATCATCAACCACAGTCTATCCTCTAACCAGTGACTTCCTAACACAAACGCATTGTGTTTGCCTCTCTTTCATGTAAAAGTTCTCATCTGTCTAAGCTAAGTTCTCTGATCCTCTTCTCACACTCATTGCTCTCCCGTCTGCAAATTATTATTTACTCAAATACACTGTTATATTTACTTAGTACAAAGTTTTTTCCTTGCGGTTCTCTCATACTTTGCTCATTCATCTTAAATTGGTCCTTTGCTTAAACATTTTATTATTTATCCATCTAGATTATACCATGTCTGTCCAAGGAGCCTGATAGATATATCCTCTCATCAGTTCTTAACTTAAAATTTAACTTCTTCGTGAAGCCTTTTTTCAACTACTCTCTTTGCATCATTTTTTTCCTATCATGAGCTTCATTAATTTTTGTTAGCATTCTTATTCAATTAGCAGTTATATATCTGCCTATTAACCAATATTTCCTTAGTTTCAGTGTCAGCCACATAAATAGGCATTAAATAAATCCTAGAAGATAAACTCACACAGCTCTCATTTCTAAGAAGAGGAAGTAAAGTTCTTACCTTCAGCAGGCTGCCCTGGTGTCTCTTGTACTCCCCACTTCCAGCCTGTTGTTCTCTTTGGAGAACAATGGACACCAACAAACTAAGATTAGTAAAATCACTGTTAATTTGTCAGTTTTTCCAACTGAGCCACAAGAACCGGAATTAATTCCATAGATATTTAAGGCAGGGTTCACTCCTGTGCCAAACCACAGTTGGGATGGAAACTTTTAGTAGATTTTTTTTAGTAGATTTTTAGTAGATTTGTGGTCATTTCTGATCATATTCTTAAACTTGTAAATGATTTCCTACATTTCTATAATGGGATTTAAAAAATCCTACTTACTGTCATTACACAGTTTTATTATATTGCTGGAATGAGTGAATGAGATCATGTGTAGAAGAAGTGTTTATCTATGATCTTAAAGGTAAATATCTATGCTTAACAATAAATAGTAACATGAAATAATTTAATGTTTAATGAATTTAAGCTATATAGTGTGTTGAGGGAAATAAAATCACTTAATACTGTAAAGAGAAAATTAAAAATCAAATATTTTAACTATATTTTTAGGAAGAATCATATTCAATACATGGAGAAGTAAAAGTTCTGGGAAATCCAATACTATTTTTGTACATATATTTTTATAAAATTCAAAAGGGAAGTTTGTATATATTAATTCTTCTGAACATAAATACTTTTTGAGATAAACCTAGGAATAATTTGTTATAATTTTATATATGGGTGCAGTATGACATTTCAGCACAGATACACATTGCATGTAAGTCTATTTATATAGTACTACTATACAAATAATTAATAATATATTAATTCTACTTTACTTAATACTACTAGCACAGATATACCATGCATATACAGCGCATATAAGTCTACTTATATAGTACTACTTACTATTGAAAGTCTACCTACAATAAGTAGACTACTTACCATATAAGTAGATTTAATGTTAATTTTATCCCCTGTTCATCTCTTGTTTATTACATTTTAAATTTAAAAACTAATCTTCTTGACTTGTATATGTAGCAATATGTAGATATAATGTGATTCTAGCAAAAAAAAAAAAAATTATGTAGAAGTCTCTGAGAATAGGTACATGCGTATTTCCTGATACAAATTCCTCTTCTTCCTCCTCCATTACTTTTTCTTTCTGACTTGGATGCAGCTATAAAGACTGGAGATAACCAAAACAGTTATATTACAACTATGAAGCTCACAACATCACAAGATGTTAGCCCTGAAATCTTTTAGATGCTGAACCATGTCCAATAGCTGCCTATTTCTTCGCATCTTTTTGCATAGTGATAAAATACATCTCAAATTTATTTAAGCCTCACTTTAGTAGAATAGTTTCGTGATACGTATAGCCAAACATAATCAACGAATGATGCAGTGACACAGAAATATTACTCAACAGAGATAAGTAAAATGAAACTCAGTAGGATTTGCATAAGTTTACACATGAAATAAGGATTATAGCCTGGACCTTAAACAGGATTGAATACTAATACTAATAGTAATACTACTACTAATAATAATTACCATTCACTAAAAGTTTATAATCTAGAAGAGAAACAATTTGCATTAAAACCAACATATTGAAATATGTAATAACTTATTATGTGATAATTTAGTAATAAAAATAGCTAATATATTTTGAGTGGATACTCTGTGCCACTAACTTTCCTAGTTAGTTAGTATGTGTATTAATTACTTTCATTCTCAGCATAACCTCATATACAGCTGAGGGTATGAGACATCAAGTGTTTTCAAGCAACTTGTACTAAGTGGCACAGCCCATAGATGACAACCGGCACTTGCACTTAGGCAGCCTGATTCCAGCAGCCATTACCTTGCCATTTCTTACTGTTCTTGTTACTATACCCTTATGATCACGCCATAACCTAGATTTTTTTCATTCTAAATTTCAGGCAAGGTAACTAAAACTGAAAGAGCTAAAAATGGAGTTTTGAAGCACAATTAATGGAGAAAACATTAACACTTATAAAGAATATGCCAGGCACTGCTCCAAGTCATTTACATATACTAACTAATTTACTAAGCCATGCATTACCTCCGTTTTATAGAATTTAAAATGCAATCAAGGAAAAGATAAAAGATTTGTCCAAAGTGACTCAGCTAATAAGTAATACAGCTGGGATTCCAATCCAGGAAATATGGTTATGATTTTGGCTCTAAGTGCTTCAATAACAAAATATATGACCTTCCTTTCCACTGTACAAATAGTAATGGCTAGTAAAATTTAGAGAAAAGATAAATATTTACTAAATTGTCAAGGAAAGTTAATGAAAAAGAAGTGTGATCTGAGTGACTCTTGAAGAGAAAAGTAAACAGCAGTAAGAAATAAATTTTTTTAAAAATCTGGTAATACCATGGTTAATTGAAAGGGTGATAACATTTACTGAGATCAACTATATATTTAAAACTACTAAGTTCTAATTTCCCAGTTTGAGATTTTAAAACACCCAAAGTGAACTTGTTCTATCTTCACCCACACTTGTTCACTTTAATTTTTGACTGTTACCAATTTATTAAATTCAGTTTTATGACAATTTATGTTTTCACTATCTACTATTAGGCTATATAAAAACAAAACTTAAAAGCTATGGCTACCACCTTCAATAAAATTGTAGTCTAAATTTTTACAGTATATAACTTTCTCCAGCTGTCATGTTCACCATTTTTCTTTCAATTTTTAGACCCGAGTGATTCCAAAACATGAATAAATAATCCAACAGAGAAGTTTAATAATCACTTCTTGAGAAACTACTATTTTCCACATACTGTGACAGCTGCAGGGACAGCAGAAATTTGATAGAGGAGAAGACATATAAATGAGCAATTACTTCAAAGTGTGGCAGGAGTCATGAAGCAGCAGAACCCATACTGCCAGCATTAGTCATGACGGAGGGGATGAAATATAAACTGGTGATTTAGAAAATGACTTCAAAGACTCATATTTAATTCAAGAAATATTATTCAGAGCTTACTATATATCAGGCACTGTGCTAGGTGGTAGTGATACATTGCTGAAAAATCCAAACTTGATCTCTACCCTTCCAATGGCTAGAGGCCAACAGAATTAATCAACCTCTGAAACTTTAACTTCCAAAAAGGAGCAGCAGCTACAGAGAGAAAGAACCAGATAAGAGGGGTCAATGGGGAATGACCATAACACCTCTATCTGGTAAATTATAGTTTGAGAAAGGTCAGAAATCCAGATAAATCTGGAAAGAGTGAGAATCAGTGCATATCTGAGATGAATAACAAACACACTGTACTGATGATTCAGAGGTATACATTTTCCTTGGGAGTGACAATCTAGGTCTTCCAGCTATGCCCTACCAGGTTAATGTAGAATTTTTTTCTTGGCACCCATGGAGCAAAATGCCAGAAGCCATGGGAATGATGGTGTATTTCACTTTACAAAGATGTCTGCTAATAAAAGCAATGCAAATTCAATCTCATTTGAATTGCTCTTATGGAATTTGCAATGCAGAGTTATAGTTCTTTGAATCCATTGAAAAACAAGGAACTATTTCTAATGATAAGGAATTTTTATGCTAAAATTTTTGGACCTGATTATACATTTAAAATTCATGTAGAAGTCTTTTACTGATACTTCAATAAACAAGCTTAGTTTTTAAAAATGCAATGTTAGACACTATGTAGGATTCTATGAAGTTAATGCGTAATTTGATGTTTCTTTTCAAGATGGTTTTTTAAGGCTTTCAGGACTGCCCCCCCCCCTTTTTTTCCCCAAGGACAAGGTGATGGCAGGTAAAAATTAAGCCGAACATATACAAGACTCACAAAAGATAACCATCTCCACAAATAAACATAAAACCACAATATCATTTTAAATTAAGCATCTACATTCAGAAGCCAATAGAGATAGCTATGAAGGTCATTTTTTCTATAGCAGAGAGTAAAAATACTCCATAGGAGACAGAAGAAATTAGGTTCAATACATAAAAGCAAGAGTTGAGACAGAAGACCCTCTTACTAATTCTTCTGAAAGGAAGGTAAAAAAAATGCTGCATGAGGATTTATTAAGAGCCTTTGCTTATATAAAGACAAATATAGCTTTATATAGGGATGCTTTTTTATGCTTTTTGTAGGAACAAAAGCATAGGTAAACCTTTTTAATCAGTGCTTTATCCAAGCTACCCAATGGTAGTTCTGCTTCCTATATAGTATCTGGGCCCCTAACAAATAACCTTCCAGCTAATACTTTAAATAAAATATGAAATAATTACCCAAAGGTAATGAGCAGTAAACAAAGTCAGGCAGAGAGTGTAGCAATCAAAACTTTGAGAGACAATCAATAATCAATATGAAAATGTTTTTTATTTTGTTTTAGCCCTTTTTTTTTTTCCCCTTCGGTACTGGGGATTGAACTCAGGGGCATTCTACCTCTGAGCTACATCACCAGTCACATTTTTTATTTTTTATTTTGAAACAGGGTCTCACTAAGTTGCGGAGGGCCTCACTAAGTAGCTGAGGCTGGCCGGGAACCCAGATCCTCCAGTCTCCCAAACGCTGGGATTACAAGCGTATGCCACCATGTCTGGCTTGTTTTAGCCTTTTGGTGCTGGTGGGAATGTCAAGTCAGCTTCTTGGAAGCCAGCATCACATACTCACTTTGGTATGCCAGGCCAGGTAGGGGACAAGTAATTGAGGCAGGCTGCAGTGGTGGAAATCAAGGCACCCTTGAAGCTGAGATTGTACACCTGAGTCCCCACTGACAAGGCATAAAGCATTCTGAGATACTACACATTTCCTGTTTAGCTGACTTGAGACTCTCTCTGATTGCAAAACAATCCCAACTAAAATTTGTCTACCCTTTCTATGAAAGTCTAAAGTAAGCTATGCCACTGGGACACTCCAGAACTTTGGATCTATTACAATTGCCTAAATAAATGTAAATCTCCTTACCTAACCAGTTTTTATCTGAAAGATCAAATAGGTAAAATATTACACAATGGGATTGCATGAGGTCAACTAAAGAGAGAGTTAAAAAGAAAACAGGACCTAGAATAAATCCACAGAATTAGAGTATCTAGACATCAAGCACAAAAAAAGAGGATTGAATGTAATGACCAAAGAGGTAAGCAGGGACCCAAAAAAGTATGAAAGTAAAAGAGAAAGGAGAAGCAAGAAGGCGAGAACCTTTTAACTGTTCTGAATCCCTTAACTATATCAAGTAAAAAGATGACAGGAAGTACCCCTTGAATCTGAATGGGTGGAGATAATTGACATCTACAAAAATGGTTGCCTCACAGAAATGCAGGTCCCACATGATCTCATTCATATGTGGAATCTAACAAAAGTTGATCTCATAGAATTTGAGAGTAGAATAGTAGTTATCAGAGGCTGGAAAGAGAAGGAGGGTGGAAGGAATGAGGAATGCTTGATAAATGGGTACTAAGTCATAGATAAGTAAAAGTAAAACTATCTGTGGTAATACTGTACAGTAGCATTACTACAGATAACAACCGTATACTGTACATTCCAAAAAGTCAGAAAGATTTTGAAAGTTTTCACAATAAAGAAATGGATGGGCATGGTACCACAGGCCTGATACTAGTAGTTGGGAGGCTGATACAGGAGGATCACAAATTCAAAGTCAGCCTTAGCAATTTAGAGAAGCCTTAGGCAACTCAGGGAGATCTGTTTATAAATAAATAAATAATAGGGCTGAGGTAGAATACACCTGAGTCCAATCTCAGTACCACACACACACACACACACACACACACACACACACACACACACAAAGAAATGATAGATGTTTGTGGTAATATGTAAAATGCTTGCCTCAGTTCTCTTCTGCCGACCACACTGAGAGCTTACTACAAATAATAATAATACAAATAACAAGACACGGCGACAGACAGACAAACAGACACACACCTTGCAAGGGGAACAAATGTTCAACTTTATTAAGTGGACATAGGGTTTTTATACGCTTAGAAAAACAAAGCTGACCTTGAGTATTGGGGGAGGGGGGGCAGACATTCTCTTAAAAAACCCTAAGACTGGGTGGAAACAATCAGGCCCTGAGGAGATACCTGTTTTTTCCTCAAGGTCTCAACGCCTTATCTAGAAACTCTTTTTTGGGGAACTGAAACTGCATGAGCCATAAACTTTCCTGGGTGATTACAGGTTTATTATCTTAAAGATCAAGATGCACAATAGTCACATACCAGCTCTGACTAAGCACTTTGACAATGCTGCAGCCATCTTAGCTCCCTATGTCCTATGCTTTTATATAAATCTTTTTGCTTCCCACAGTAATAGATATGCCTACTCTTTTTTTTTAACATATATATTAAAACATTACATGGTACATCATTATATGTACATATTTAATGTTTTATGCTTCTGTTAAAAACAAAGAAAAAAAAACCCTCAAAGAACAATTTCCAGCCGGGCATGGTGGCGCATGCTTATAATTCCAGCATTTGGGAGGCTAGACCAGAGGATCTGGGTTCACAGCTAGCCTCAGCTACCTAGTGAGGCCCTCTGCAACTTAGTAAGACCCTGTTTCAAAAATAAAGACTAAAAAAATAGGGCTGAGGGTATAGCTCAGAGGTAGAATACCCCTGAGTTCAATCCCCAGTACCGCCAAAAAAAAAAAAAGAACAATTTCCTTTAAATAGTGGCTGTAGAAGAAATGCAAAATTAAAGAGATGTGGAAAAATTGGAGACAAGAATCATAAGTAAGTCACTTAGAAAGTTGAGATACCATTGATGTTGGATGGTATTCAGAAGGGAATATGAAAGTAATAAAATTGCTGTAGTTTTTCTTTTCTTAAGATTTTAGGCAATGTTTATAACGCAGAAGAAGAGGATGACCACAAAATCAAAGCCTTTGAAAATAATGTAATAAAAATGGTTAATATTTGTTAAATCCTTAAGATGGCTTAGGCAGTATTCCTCAGTTCTTTCCATCTATTCTTAGTTCTTTTCATTTATTAACACTTCTCTATTAGAGGAAAATGACACAAAATGTTTAAGTATTTGATCGTGTTTTAAATTTTCACAGGCTGCCTCTTTAGTCCATAAGTATAATCATTATGCTAAGATGCTTCTCTTTATGTCTGAAAGATATGAGAAACACATCAGTCAAGGTTGAAATACTTGACAGATTTATAAGAAAATCAAGAAGTAGGAAACTGAGTTCTGCCAACAGTTTAATTAAATCATCTTCTAAAAATTTAAGTCATTGCAATAAAATTTAAAACAGATGTATTAGAAATGAATGTTAGAAAAATCAATAAAAATTTCATCATTATGGGCAAAATAAGTGGATCTTCATAAAATTTAAAACAATTCATTAAAATCTCTAATAAATTATAGATATGAAAATTAATAATTATCATATAATAATCAGTATTCTCTAGGAAAACAATATATTATCCATAATGGCAAACAAGTCCAAAAATTGCAAGTAATATTAATTAAGATTATGATGCAATATCAAAAACGCCTGTAAATTTATTCTACTTTGAAACTGGAAGATTAATATTAACTACTGGTACATGATGACACTATTATTGAAATAGTCATTCTGTCCTAATTAAAGTGCAATTTCAATATGATTTTAATCCAAATTGTAATATGTTTAACTTTTTGATGTTTTAATATATTAATCTTAAAAAATAACCATGAGAGACCACCTTGAAACAT
Source organism: Graphiurus murinus (assembly GCA_004027655.1). Taxonomy (NCBI): domain Eukaryota; kingdom Metazoa; phylum Chordata; class Mammalia; order Rodentia; family Gliridae; genus Graphiurus; species Graphiurus murinus. The sequence continues at coordinate 54,209 of PVLC010008008.1, forward strand.
TTTTAAAAGGAGGGAAGAGCAGAGATGGCCGAGTAGAGGAAGGCAGCACTCTCCCGTGACTCCTGTGGCTCCTGGGCTCAGAATGCAGCAGCAAGGATATTGCTCAGCAAGATGGGTGACTGAGGGAATTCACTGAAATTCATGAGTGGACAGTCAGAGACTCAGAGAGATCCAGAAACTCTGGTGTTTTGAACAGAGGACAAGAAAGAGTGTATCAAGCCAAACTGGTAGTGGCAGTGATACAGGATCACCTCACAGGGGAGGGGTAACACAAACAAAAAAAGAGAAGCACAACACACAAATTTGGCAAGGGAACATCTATAAGGGAGAAAGGCAATCTGAACTTAGCTGGATCAAAGGCAGCACAGGTAGCTGCCCTTTGAAAAGCTCTCCATGTTTCTCAACTTGTAAGTGGAGAGCTAGGCAGGAGCCATCATCCTGTGATCCAGACACCCAGCAGAGATCAGCATCTGCTTGGTCCTAGGAGTGTATTGTATTGATCTAATCTCTATGTTGTAGGTAACACCTTACTAAGTTTCAAAGTTCTGACCAGAGCTAGACCCCAGCTATCAGAATTTCCATTTAGAACTCTGCATCAATCAACCATGCCCTGAGAAGGCACTGATCAAGTCTTTCCAGAAAAACAAAACAAACAAACAAACAAAACTCCAGTAGACAATGCTTCCCATTCCATTCTACCTCATACTGGTGAGCAGGAAGTGGAGAGACATTTCATCTACCTCCTACTGGTGAGCAGGAAGTGGAGAGAGGTTTCATCCTTGGCTGGGGTTGTAAGCCACTCCAGAAGGCAGCTTACAAAGCTACACACAAACACAGAAAGTGAAAGGTTTAGTAATCCACAGCCCTTGCTCTCTCTAGGGGCCTATTCCAAGAAGAAATGGAATGAAGAGCAGTCTGGTATAGACAGTAAATATTTGTTCTTTTCCACAATTTTAACTTCCTCAATGGAGAAAATTATTTCATTTTTTTTTAGTTTTTTTTGTTGTTGTTGTTGTTATTGTTGTTTTTGGTTCTTGTACTGCTGATTAGTTCATACACACACATACACATACTCATACACATGCAAACTAGTTTCATTTTTTTCATCATTTCTCTTTTTATTATCCTTTCATTATTTTGCTTTGTCTTATTTTTTGAGTGTTAGTGGGTTTTTTTTTCTTTCTTTCTGGTTTTTGTCTTTGTTTTTTTCTTATATCTGTTTTATTTATATTATTGCTCTTTCTCTCCTTCCTTCTTCCTCTAATAGACAAATTATCTTGCTTTTTCTTTCTTTCCTTTTTTAATAGTCTCCACTTGCTTGTTACCTCTCTCCTGATTTCTCCCTGATCTTTTAAATATCTAAACTTTCTTTTTCCTTCATTTGCTTTTCTTTTGGTGAACTGTTTTTTTCCCACCATCCTTTAAAGCTATTTAGTTTATTTAATTTTTGCTCCTGTCATTTATGTTAGGGTTGTTTGTACTGTGGACATTGTATTTGAATATTGGTATTTGCTTTAATGCTATATCTAGTGTATGGTTATTATTTGTTCTTGCAATTGCTAGTTGCTGACCCAACCATTCCTGTTTTGAGGTCATTAGTGTTGTAGATGTCAGAGTAGGCATCTGGTATTTATTTACATGCTGAATATTGTTCACTGTTGTTCTTACTGCTGTTTATTTCCACCTTTTCTGTGAGATGCTGGGAATTCAGTGTGTCCCTATAAGTTCACAGAATAGATACACTACTGCTGAGCTATGCCCTAAACCCAGCTGAGAGACAGCAATGCGTCTGCTCTACTAATCATCACCAAAGAACTAGCAGAAAAACTACACTAAAACCCCACTAGAAAATATATTCAACAGCTCATAACAACTTAATATCTCAGGAGAATTTGCAAAGAGAGGGCTATCGGCTAAACTTTTCACACCTAGGAAAAGATACAAATTCCAGGTTCTACACAAGTACTAAAGCACCAAGTATAGTGACTGATACCTAAAGCAATCCCACCTAATCAGGAGGCAGAGGCAGGAGAATTGCAAGTTTAAGGCCGGTTAGGGAAACTTAGGGAGACCCTGTCTCAAAATAAAAAATAGCTTCTCTATATGCCAACAATGAATCCATTGTAAAAGAAATCCAGAAAACAATTCAATTCACAATAACCTCAAAGACAATAAATGATAAAATACCTATGAATAAATCTAACCAAGGGGATAAAAGACTTCTACAATGAAAATTATGGAACACTAAAGAAACAAATTGAAAAGGATCTTAGAAGATGGAAAGATCTCCCATGCTCTTGGATAGACAGAATAAATATTATCAAAATGGCCATTCTACCAAAAGTGATCTACAGAGTCAATGCAATACAAATGCCATTCCTAACAGAACTAGAAAAATCAGTTCTAAATTTCATATAGAGAAACAGAAGACTCAGAATAGCCAAAGCAATTCTCAACAATAACCATGCAGGAGACATCATAATTCCCGATTTCAAATTAAACTACAGAGCTAAAGTAATAAAAAGCAGCATGGTATTGAGCCAAAAATAGACACATGGACTAATGGAACAGAACAGAAGATACAGAAACAAATCCACACACTGATAGTCAATTGACTTTCGATAAAGGTGCCAAACACATACATTGGAGAAAAGACAGCGGTTTCAACAAATGGTGTTGGGAAAACTGGTTATCCATTTGTAGAAAAATAAAACTGAATCTCTCTACCCCTCTTTTCGCACAAGAGTCAATTCGAGATAGATCAAAAACCTGGAAATTAGAACAGGAAGAGGGGAGTGAGAAAAGAGCCAGGGGAAAGCACACTAAGTGCTATATGTCACTACAGTATGAACTAGATTATGATGTAAGACTGTAATGCACCAGTAAAAGTAAAATAAGTAAATAAATAAATAAATAGAATAAATTCTATGTTTTAAAAAAAAGGCTGTAGTCAATCCCCAGTACTAAAATGAAAAAGAGAAAAATGTGAAAAAAAAAGGAAAAGAAATACCAAAGTTCTTCAGCCAGGTGTGGTGGCACACACCTATAATCCAGGTACTTGAGCAGCTAAGACAAGAAGATTGCAGCTTCAAGACCAGCCTTAACAACTTAATGAGATACTCAGCAACTTAGTGGGACCTTGTTTCAAAATAAAAAGTAAAATATGTCTAGGAGTGTAGCTAGAGGCAGAACATCCCTGGGTTCAATCCACAGTAATTCCACACATAAATAGAATAAAATTATTTATGCTGAAAGAAAAGATGCTAGTGAGTAAATAGAAAACATGAAAATATAAAATACTCGCTGATAAGAATAATTGTCTAAATAAATTCAGAATGCTCTAATGTGTAGGTATGGTGTGTAAGTTATTTTTATCTTTAGTATAAGGACCAAAAAGCAAAAATTAAAATAACTACAAACTAGAGTATAATGGATTGAAAGTTGAGAGTTTTTTCATTAGAATATTTTCTTCTGTTCTTTTCTTTTTTTGTCTCTTTATAGCAATATTGTTTTTATCATTTCAAGAGTTTGGTATGATCAAAAATTATTTTTGAAAACTTTGTGGTAACCATAGTTTAGAAACATACAGTATGACAAAAAGGAATAAGCAAGAAATCAAAATTTACTATTAGATTAAGTCATTTGATCACAAAGGGAAAACTGTAAGAAGGCAGACATAAAGAAACTACACAAAACTAGAAAACAAGCTACATAATACATATGTATACAGTTCTCAGAGTATTTTTTATCATCTTTATATTATTTTTTATTTTTAATACACTTTCATTGGTGCATTGTAGTCTTACATCACAATGTAATTCAAAGTGATAATGACATAGGTGTATACAGTTTTTAATGGTCATAAGATTGCAGACAATAAAAATCTAATCCCCTGAAATATGAAATAAATTAATGTATGTCATGAAATTATAAAGATTATGGTCAAATTTTCATTCTATTAATGGGGGCTAAACATGCATTAATTAATAAACATATACATTACTTAATAGTGAGCTTGCTTTGAGAAAGCAAATAAATTATAATAAAGAATTAAAATATAAATATGTTCTCAAAAAAATCCTTACCTAATATGCCTTAGTTAAACTTCTTCTAGATGCATATTACAACTCCATCAGAAACTCTCCAGAAAATATAGACGAACCTACTGATATTTTTCTGAGGGAGTGCACATACAGTAGTATAGGATGTGGCTCAAGGCTGAATAGCATTCTGTCAGAAATCATTCACTTTAAAAAGGATTAAGAATAAGTCACTGATATAGAATAATGTTAAATAAATTAAATTAGCAAGGAAAAATGAGAGAAAAAATGCAGATTTAATTAAGGGCAAAATCATAGGTAATCTCTACGAGTTATGAAAGAAGAATTCTAGCATACATCCTGACATTGGTTGCTAGCAGATGTTTTAGTGATATTAAGGAATGACTGCTCCTTCTATTCTAAATGTGTAAATGCTATCATCATTAACATCACCACTAAGCAGTGAATTCAGTGCTCTGTGTTAAGTATCAAAAAACCTCATCTGGTAAAATGCCATGTGGTTAACCTGTGGTAGGTGAACTATCCTTCTTCCAAGTATCCAATCTGCAAACTCTTGACCATTTTCCAGCTATGAAATTCCAGAAGATTATAAGAGAGTTAATAATGAAGGATATGATTTTATGACAGAAAATAAAAAAGAAACAATAAAAATTACAGTAGTGTTTTTTCCTCGAACTCAATCAGCTAATTTAATATTATATGGAAATGCAAAAAATAACTGAAGCAAATTTTAAAAGAAGAAAATAGAACATCTTACTATATCTGATTTCAAGATTTACTTTAAAAGCATAGTAATCAAGGCCATGTGGAACTTGAGAAAAATGACATATAGATCAATAAAACATTTTCTTCTAGACAACTTAATAAATTTTGTACCAGTTGAATACCCACATGGAAAAATAAATGAATAGCAGCCATTACAACACATCATAAACAGAAATTCACTCAAAATGAACCATAGAGCTAACTGTAAAAACTAAAACTTTACTTCCTAGAAGAAATCATCAAAGAAAAGTTCTGCAAACTTCAGGTGATTAAAATTTTCTTAGATAGAAAGCAATAACAATGAACTCTAAACAAAAATATATGTATATTGAATATATTCAAAATTTAAATAATTCTTCTAAAGACACAACTGAAAAAATAAAATGGCAAATTACAAATTGAAAGAGACTATAACAACAAATAAATTATAACAAAGATAAAAATAATGTTTATAATTAAGTAATAAAAAGATAAACAATTCGAGATCTTATAAGTAAACAAAAGAATTTACTTGTTACCTTAAAAGAGAGAGTATAAATGGCCTATAGAGATAATGGAAGACATCATTAGTCTCCTGAAAGTATGAATTCAAACCACACTGAGATACCATAAGACACCCAGAGAAATGTGCAAAATGATATCAAAGAAAATTAAAACAGAAACAAGAAAAGTGAAGGGTAGTTGGGACTCTATCACAACACCATTGGAAAAGAGTTGAGAAGTTTATTAAAAATTAAAAGTACACCTACCAGACAATCTACCCCAAGGTAGTTTATTGAATTTCAATTATACTTCATTGAAGTTAATAGAAGCCAAAACAATTTTAAGAAGGGATAAGATTACATCCATTTCAAGGTGGTGGTTAGTAGTAAAAAATACAGTAGGATAACTTGCCTAAAGTTGATTTATTTAGGACATTTTTTTCTATAATTGGTATATGGTTTTTTCTATAACTGCTTCTAAAGTTTACCACATAGCAAATATTTCTATGCCTTTTCAGATATTTTCTTATAAAACTGGGTGGATACCTTTTACCATGCTAAGAAAATTTTATCAATTTATCTACATTTAAACCAATTTTGTAGGCTTTTTAATAAAAAATATTACATTTTCAGCATTATAGGGATGACACAAACTTGACTATTCCTATAGATTTTATTATTTATGAAATAATTTCTTCAAATTAGCATTGAATATACTAAAAAGTACTGAATTCTATACATTAGTGAAGAGCAAAATCTATTTGCCAGTGCTTGTGTACCAAAATGTGAAAATTAGAATTTTTTTCTGGAAAGGTAGACTTGGGCCGGGCGTGGTGGCGCACGCTTGTAATCCCAGCATTCGGGAGGCTGAGACCGGAGGATCCGGGTTCGCGGCCAGCCTCAGCTACCTAGTGAGGCACTCTGCAACTTAGTGAGACTCGGTTTCAAAATAAAGAATAAAAAATAGGGCTGGGGGTTTAGCTTGGAGGTAGAATGCCCCTGAGTTCAATCCCCAGTACCGC